>PVIC010043715.1:0-15306 GCA_004025085.1 Thryonomys swinderianus
AAAGAAATGGACATAAATGTTCATACATTAAACCTGTTAAAAATTTCATATTAAAAATAACATTTAATGCCCAAAAGTTCTTAGCTGAAACCTGTAAGATTTTAAATTATTTAAACTATCTTAGTCTGTGATCGAAAACACTATCAATAAAAAAGAAGAGGCTATGCATTTTCAATTAGATGAAAGTCTAGAACTAATCCTCAAATTGTTATTCTTGGCCTCATTACCTATATACTATATTGCTCATGTACATTCATATGTATTTTCAGGGTAAATTTCTAGGTGGATAAGGATGCTATTATGCAACTACATTTACAAGTGAGAAACTGGAGACACAATAATTCTGTGATTTTTTTTTGATTGGGTCATACAGAAGCCACTGATAATGTTGTTCTACCTCAATCTTTTGAGATATTCTTTTCTTCTTAAAAATTAATATATCCATTTTTATGAGACTCATTGTGTCTTCTGTGTTCAATTTTGTCTTTGTATCAATTAGAACTATTTTCAGCCTTATATTATCAGGGAAGGAAAATGTATCCTCTGTCCTAGCATCTTCAATTAGGATATCACAACTGAAACTGACAAAAGTTCTAAAAACAAGTTTTACTTCTTAAATAAATACATGCATGGAAGTTAAAAGAAAATAACTGAGCCCTCTACTCTTACATACATAAGCATTTTTTTCTTTTTGACATCTAATTTTTTTCTTTCCCTTCTTTGCTTTTTCCTGTCTGCTGCTACCATATCATCTCTCTATGTAATAAACTGAAGTGTAAATGAGGACCAAAATCATAACAGGTATTTTGAAATTGGAAGAAAATATTGTGGTATAGTTGAAGAGGCTAGAATTCTGGGATTGGAATGTTGATAGAATTGATTTATTTGGTGACATTTCTCCTTGGGTGGCAGATAACCATCACTCTGTGTCTTTGCATGGTTTGCCCTCTGGAATTTCTAGGCTTAAACTGCTTTTTATTATGTAGACCCAAGTCTTACTTTATTACAGCCCATTTAACAGCCTCATAATAACCTAGCTACTGCTTTGAAGCCTCTGTCTCTGAATACATTCTGAGGTGCTGGAAGTTGACACTTCAATATATGAATGTAGCATTAGGAGACTGTACATTTCAACCACTAAAACCCCCCTTTATTAATATTTTCTTACTGTTTCTGAGAGTTCCATCTGTTTTTTTTTCTGTACACTATGAACCTCTGTTTTAGTCTCTATAAAAGCCAAATTGTTTTTCATTAAAGTGGCATAGCAATCCTGACAAAAATTCATGCTGGTTCGATACAGCACATTTTCCTTTAAAATCCTCCAGGTTGTTTGAATGAAATGCATTCTAACTTTCAGTATGATAACATCTTTATGAAATGAACATATTGGCATTTCCTAGGCCTTGCTTTTGAAATAGCTCATTATCATAAAGGTGTCTAATTCAGTGTGGTCTTTAAAGTAGCTATAAGTTCATGCTTTGGCAATAAGGCTTATTACTTTTTCTTTTTATGTAAACAATATTGTAGAGTGGGGATGCTGCTCATGAATTCATATACATTCAACATATCTGCATAGATTCTTTATAACCTTTATAAATGTGAATTTTATACCCATTAAATAGGTGAATGAATAAGCAAGGGATTGATTTATAGAATATGTGAGCAGGATATATTCGCAGTATAGCTAAAGATGATCAAGCGCCGGACCTTCTTCAGCTTAGACTATTAAGTGAGCGAAGACATTTTCTGGAGAGTGTATAGTACATGGTAAAACAGGTGAAATCATTCGAGCCTTAGGTTTTAGTCATACGCTCTGTGTAGGAACCACTTTCCAAGATGCTAAAGCTTGTATTAAAAGGTGAATGGGAAAACAGCACACATGTGACGAATCCAGCTTTGCTGACCTCGGATGGTGCAGGAAGAGCACCCCTGCCTCCCTAGAGGGAGGAGGTGTGAGTGTTTGCACGTCAGTGTCTCACCATAGTGCTCGCTAAACTGCCCACAAGTCGTGTACTCTTCAGACTTCAGAAAGAAACTCCTGCCAAAGTTTGATAGACGTACAGATATCATTTTACTGTCACCATTTCGGAATGATGAAACCGCACACTCAGGGGAGGACGTCTTGCTGCCTTCGGATCTGAATCATTGAAACAAACCGTGATGACTGAAAAACAAGTTTAAAAAGATAAGGCTGCAGAGTAATATTACTATGTAAATAATCTCCTGAACCCTTCGGGAATTATTACATTCTGAGAGACGCTATTAGGCCGTTTTGTTTCAGACTGAACATCACAGAATGTGTCACACAAGTCTCGGCGGGATAGGTCCCAACTTGAGGGGGCCTTCTAACACAGTCAAGAGACACAATACAGAGAAAATGTGAGAAGGTACTGTAGATTTAACGTGGCATGTTGCTTCACAGTAAACTCTTTGTTTTTTACACGTAGGAGTGCTCTCTAAAATAATAATAAAAAGTATTATATAGCAAATACATAAACCAGAAGCACAGTGATTTATTAGTGATATCAAGTGTTATGTTCTGAAAATAACTATAAGTGCTACATTTTTATACCTCTGGCAGTAAAGTCGGTTGCTTTTGGTGGCAACAAAACAAACACACAAGTAGTACATTGCTCTGTGGCGTGACTACAGCATGAAGCCATAGGAACTTTTCTTCTGAGACCACAATCATGACCGGGCCCTGCTGCTCAGGAAAGGCCATTATACAGCATAAGACGAGAGACAAGGAAGGTCACAAATTATATACAAAAAATTAGACAGTCTGCTTTCTCACATGCTTCTCAGCTGCAAACTTCATCGTTGACGCTATTAAGGAAAATATTTTAGTCTTTCAAAACTGCTGAGAAAATCTACCTCCCCGTGTTCCTCAGGATATCTGTGTAGTATGGTGCAGAGCATTATTGTCTCTCTCAAGGAAGATATTCAAGGAGTATGCATCAGTTCACACAATTGACTTACTGAAGTACTTGTAGTTAATATAACTATTTGTTATAATTTGTCTGCATGGGCTAAAGAGATACTGGGTAGTTTTGTACAATCAATTTAGCAAAAGAATAAAACAGATTTTTAATCTTTAGGGAGCTGGCTTAATTGAAATTTAGTATGAAAGATGATCTAGAGGAATAAATGTGCTGTAATATTTCAGTCTTAATGTCTTGTTTCTGTGGGTTAAGGATATGATTTTTACAATTGATGATGCTCTCTCTACTGAGAGAAACGGCTATTGTGAAAGTCCCTGGTCTTTGGTGATACAGACAGATAAAGTGTAATTTAACAAGTTAGTAGAGGTCTTTTATGGCAGAAAATTTTATTTTGGATTCATTTATTGTGAAAGGCATTATCTTACTTGCTAAGGAAAAATATAACCATGAGAAGCTACATATTTATCTAACAATAAATAAAAATTTAACATCCATGTTGACTCATCTGTTCCCCTTAACTCAGCAGTTTATTTCCAATTAGAATGCTCAGAGTGGATAAGTATTATATATACATGATACAAATCATACTAATTCCTGTCAGTAGACAATGTTCAAAGAGAAGTTGAGCCCAGTCACTTCAGGGTAAACAGTTTCCTGATGATTTCAGTGGTCTCAAAGGAAGTGGACAGAAAATAGTGGACAGAAAAAAGGTGGCCAAGTGTTCTGGAGATTCGTATTTTTACCATCAATTGAAAGCATTTCAGTTCTTGAGTATTTTAACACAATTACAAAGGAATACATCCTATACTTAGTTTACTTATCCTGTGATATGTATCTATATACACACTTATGCTTTTACAATTGTTTCCATGAGAAAGTTCAGGAAGCCCTACAATCACTATTGTCTACTACAAAAAAAGAGGAGTAGTATTGAAATCATTTTAAGAAGTCATAAAATTTTGCTTACAGCTTCTTTTGAGTAATGTAAATCTTTACAAATTAAGATTATTATTAACATAAATGATGTTTATGTGCAATACATGCTACTAAAATACTGAAATTGACACATTATTGCCGTGTAATTGAGAAATGAGAGCTTTTATGAAATGCGAAGCTGATTTCCTCACTATGTAATATTCCTGAGTTAAAAACTAGTGGGTCATTTTTCTAAAGGTTGGAGAACTAAACACAAAGTTACTCTTAGTTCATCACAGATAGTAGACAAAATCCTACTAAAATGATTATAATAGGTAGCATGAAAGTACTATTGTCAATGAATAAATCCAAATAAAACTTGCATGCAAATGAATGTGAAAATGGTAAAATCAGTGACATGCTTAGAAAGTTAAGATTCAAAACCTAGGTTATTCTTTAAAGCATTAACATGGGATATAATTGTAGATAAGTAAAAATTGAAATATATGATGGGCTCTTTTATTAAATACTTGTATTCCTGGGTTGATGTTACCTTCACTTAGGTATGAGACCTGCTGTGTGGAAACTAAGTTTGCTTCAAAAACTAATCATGCAATTATGATGATATAGTTACAAACAGTTCCAGGATCCATCTTTAAGGAAAATATCAATCATTATTCTTGGGTAGAAACTAAAACTATTTTAGGAGACATCTGTTAATATTTAAAAATCATTGTCAAATACTTAATGGAGCAAGTTAATATGCTGTAATTTTCATTTTCAAGAATGTATTGAAGCATTATTGACAAAGTAATTGCACTATTTTAACGTCAGCTTTTTCAGATTCATTACGACTGTCACTGTAGACAATAATGCCTTTTGCAAACAGATGTAGTAATGGCTCCTTGCCTTCTCTTATTTGAATACCTTTCCTTTATTTTCTTTTCCTTTCCTTCTTGCAAACCTGTCTCACTTGCACCCCCAATAGAACAGTGAAGGCTAGTGGTAAGTGAGGACATCTATATTGTCATCTCACTGTTGCATAGAATGTTATTTCTCATAATTAGTTCTAAAGATAGCTGTTCTATTGTGTAAATGTCATTTATTATATTAACAAGGAAATTGTTCTTTATTTTTCTAGTGACCACTTTGGCATTTGTAAAATTATAATAGTTACATAATCTAAAATAATAAAGGTTTTCAATACTCAGCAAAATCTAGGAATTCAGATTCTTGGTTTGAATTATGTTGGTTTCAACTACAGGGAGTTGGAGGAGAACCATCGGAAAGATAATAACAAAGGTAATAATGAGAAGGTATTAGTTATAATGATTTTCCCAAGTACAAGGCAAAAAGTATTTTGAAAATTCTAGTATACTATACAAAAATATATAGTTCAGTGCTCTGGTGGTCTAACAGTGTGTAGAGAACAATCCAGAACCGATTCGTAGAAAACAACAATTTTATTCTGACTGAAAATTCTGTGGTTTAAGATTTTAGATTTTTATTAAGTGTTTAAATCATGAAAATTGGGGCTTTAAACAAGAGCAAGTCTTGCTGGTCATTGTTTTCATGCCCTAAGCAGGAATTATAGTTCTACGATCTTTTTGTGCATGTTTTTTTTTCTTTTTTTTAAAATATGGTTTCTGCAGTATGGGATTCTCAGCTTGCATAGAATTTTCCAAGGGCTTTGTACGAGGCTTTATGATTAAGAGTTTCCAGAAAGAAAGGAGAGGTTATGTGGTAATTAATGGTTTCATTAAGGAAGTCACAATAGTGAAATGTCTTATCTGCAATACAATACACAAGCCCCCCCCCCAATACAGAAGGAATGGACCTAAACTATGTCATTCAATGAAGAACACTAAAGAACATACAGTCATGTTTTAACACTGCCATAGATAGATAATAAAACTACTGACATTTAATGGAATGTCTTAAACATTTTTCATGTATTAATTTATCTTATTCCAAACATTCAATGAGGGTGATGCTATTATGACCCCTATTTGCTATATCAACAATTGAAGTAATTTGCCTACAATCACACACACAGTGACAATTTGAAAATAGACCAGGCCACACAATCTGATCTTAGAGCTTTCATCCTGATTCACTATACAGTGCAGCCTTTAAGCAAATGTGACTAAAAAGATAATACAATAAAATATGAATAGAGCATTAGGAAATAAAATCTTACATACTTGTCTTTCTCAGTAGAACAGTCTTTAATTTTCTCCAATCACCTTCTAACCAAAAAGATCTTAAAAGCTCTTGCCAATCCTCTGTGGATAATTATCATTGACTACATGATTAAGCAGACTCTACAGTTTCATGATCCAGTACAGGAAAGTAACAGACAGTACCATAATGAATGACATACTACAGTAAGGTAAGCTAAATCATTTGGATACCTGAAATATCTGTGTGAATTATAGTTGCAATTATGAGATGAGTTTATGCATATAGATAAAATCACAGATAAAATAAATTTGTAGATTTCATATTTATTTGGTTATAATATTAAAAGTCAATACCTAGGTATTGGACACCACGTATCTTTTCTAAGAATGTTATTTTCATTAATTTGTTCAACACTTTCCTGCACAATACCAGTGATGTAAGGATGTATATAATCCCTGTTTTATGGCTGCAAAATTGAACTGCCAGAAAAGTGGCTTGGTTAGGGTCAACTACTAATCATGATAGACAATGTATGAAACCAGGAACTTTTACTTTGGGTCCACTTCCTTAGTGACATCTCAGTGTACTTCTCAAGAAAATTTTGGTTATGAATTCCTCTAATCATGATTTAAATCAATTTTATTTTCATGAAATTACTTTTGGTGTTTGAACTAAGTCCTACCATCCCAACAATGCTGAAATACTGCTTTTTAAGTAAACTTAAATATAGATGTTCTTTAAAACTTAACTTGCTAGTAAATGAGTGATCTGAAAGATATTTATTTATAAGTATCAGTCTTTCAGGAATACATAGGGTCTCATATAAGTAAAACAGTATACTTGATTGTCTGATCAAACCTCATTATTTATAAATATATGAAATGTAGTATACATTGTATAGCTTTTTATGAAGACTGTCTTTGAGAGGTTCATAGAAAAGTAAACAACATCTAACATCCAATAAGCATTCACTTTTTTTTGTCTATAACAGAACATTTTTTAAGTAAAAGAAATTTGATACATTCAGAATTGGTAGGAAAAACGTCATGTTTTGAAGTAATTTGCCTGAAATTTATAGAACTGTAATATATACTGTTTTATTTCAAAGTTATACTTTTATAGTAAAATGCTATAAATCTCCAGCTTCTTTTCTTACCACTAGGGGGGAGAAACACTAATTGCAGCACAAACTCCTGGAGTTAGCAGAAACTTTTGTTCTTACTGCATTAATTACTCTTAAAATAATACATCTTAAAAAAATAGCAGTATTAAAATGCCGGGCGTGGAGACTCACGCCCACCAGCAATCAATACCACATACCACAGTGCCGGGCGTGGTGGCTTACGCCTGTCATCCCAGCACTCGGGAGACAGAGACAGGAGGACTGCTGAATTCGAGGCTTGCCTGGGCTACATAGTGAGCTCAGAGCCAGACTGAACTACAAAGCGAGACCCTGTCTCAAAAAAAAAAAAAAAAATAGCAGTATTAAGTTGTTTTCTCCATCTCTGCAGTCAGTGTACTGGTGTGAATGCATCGATTATAATTTAAAAATCTAAATTGTAATAACCATGAAGGTGGTATCATGCAACTCTAGTTTTTGATGAAACTATTATAAAGAAATATTTAAATGATTAATTTCATCCATTTATTTATATTGTTATTTCTTTTAGGGAATGACTTTTTCCATATTTTTCTTGAAATTTAAGATACATAATTTATCAACAGAATTAACTGAGTAGTATTTATTTAACTTTTGATCTTTTAGAAGATTTTGATCAAGCAATCCTGTTTTATAAATGTATATGGTTGTCCAAACTGCTAATATTTTTCTATAAAGAAAGTTTTTATAGAAAAACTGTGAATTTTGTATAATTTTATGCAATGGAATGCTGTTCTGGAAAGAAGCAATAAAATTAAATTTTAAATAAAAGTAGTAGCATTGTTTGAAAGTACCAAATAAAAATACATGTTTTATTTTATTAAATTTGTTTTCATGTTATCTCTCAGCTCTTCTTCAAATCATCTTTATGAAGAAATGCTTAAGAAATATCAAATGTTCTACCAAAGGTAAAGTATTTCCATATAGGCCTGTTAGAGTGATTAAAATTTCCATTTTATTCACTGATACTCACTTTCTGAATGATAAATATCCAGTTAAAAGCACATTCATTAGTTATAATGTTATCATATTAAAGCATTTTAATCCATTAATAAGAATTAAGAGATGTAATTGGCAGCACAATAATTATTAAAACTTTGGCAATCTATACAAAGTTGTACAAGTGACATTTAACATTGAGAAATCATTAGGTCAAGGTTGAGAGGATTAGGAGATATATTCCAATTGGAGAGAGTTTAGGCTTCATTAACAGAATGTTGGGAAGATGAGAAGAAATAAGGACTCTTTGGAACCCTTGATTAGAGATTGTCCACTATGTTGCACGTGGCAACTGCTCAGAAGACTTTAGAGCGATAGATACTGTCTTCTACCCCACAAGGACCAATCAGTCTCCCTTGGTGACAAGCAGTTCTCCTTGTTAATGACTTTCTCAGTAGGTTGTAAAGCCAGCAATCCTGCTTTACCTAGAGATTTACAGCAAAGGATAAAAGAAGTTGAAACAAGGACCCTTTGCTTACTTCATGAATTTCCTCTGGGATTTATCCTCAATGGGTAAGTTTATTCCAATTTCTTTCCCTCCAAATGCTTTATTTTCTTTTTTTCACCTATGTGGGTAGATAGAAGAGTGATTGGGTGATCTGAGACTGGATATTATATACTCCAGTATCAAACTAGTTAATTGGTAAATGCTACATATGACATAATACTTTTTAAAACACTAGTTTATAGCTTGCATGCAAATACTCATTAGAGTCATTTATTTAGTAACTGTAGAATTAATAGTACATTTGACTGCATTGAATATTTCTGTGTATTAGATTACATGTGTTATGTTTCATTAAATGCAATAAATTTTAATAACTATTTTTAGTTTTGCATCATAGGTAATTTTACAATTTTATTCTTTAACATTTAAATATCAAACCAAAAATCTGAAGAACAGATAAAATATACTCTAGAGTCAAAAAAATGAATTAATATGACTAATTCCATCCTTTCACAAGTAACAGTACAAATGAAATATTTAACTTAAATATGGATATTACAATATACAGTATACCTTGGAAATTAAAATCAGAAAATTCAATACATCATAAATTCTCATTACAACCACATATATTAACAGAAATGGGAAAATAGGGTGAAAATAAAGAATGTGTGAAAAAATAAAGATAACAGAACACTATTCATCTGTTTCTCAACTGATTCTCATTTCTTGGCATCCTTTATAGGTAGAATACCAGTGTTTTCAGGAATCAATTTATCAACATAACGAGGCTATGAAGAGTGCTTAATTTTAGAAACTCAGTTTTTCCAACAAGTTTTAAGCTCCTGTGAGCAGCAGTTTCCTGTCAGTTCAAGGCATCCCTCAGTCTGTATAAGTTATTTTATTTGAAAGAGCATCTCCAGTGAAATGTGCCTGTCACTTTATTATTTATTTATTTTTAAATTGCAAACAAGAGTATCAGAACAGCTCCCTTAGGTCTGGGTTTAAGATAATTTTTATTCAGCAGATGTCTTTTAAAGTCCCATAATTGATTTAATATGTTTTCTTCTAATTCTTCACCATTTTTCTTTAAAATTTATCTGACCTTGTCCTTATGAATTTAAACACTCTAACCATGTATTTATTATTCAGCCTAGATATGAGGTAGTTACACACATTTCAATTAGGGAAGAAATATATGAAATAAATTTAGACAATAATTTATTTAAACATGTAGACAAATTGCAGTCATTTTTACACCTGATCAATAGGAAATTATTAATGATAACTTACATTGCATTTTTCACACTAGTCTGCAAAATCCAGTGTGAACTTTCAGCATACAGCACATCATAAACTGGACTAGCTAGTTTAAAATGCCAACGCCACCCAGGCGAAGTGTCTACTGCTTTAACCTCCTAGGTAGCCAACTGTGTCAATCAGATCACAAATATCACAAATAGGAGATTGTAAGTCTGTTTATAAAGGTAGTAATAGACTTATTCTTTTCAGGGGATGTCATAAAAATTATTTTATGCATGAATCCTTTTGAGTTGATAAAAGCCATCAGCACGTGTGTTTAGATGTCCTCAAAGCCTCATGCAGGCTTTTTGTTGTTGTTATTGTTAACAGAGGTAGTTGAATCTGGAATGTGTGATGCCGGGGTGGAGGGTGTGAGATTACTAAACCCTGAGTGATTGGTTTGGTACCACCCTAATCCCAGTAGTCTGGATAAAATAAAAGGGGCAAAAAGATACTGTCAAGCTCTCCTTTGCTGCTGTTGCTACTGAATGGGCCCCATGAACTGCCTCTCTTCTTACCTTGGGTGGCTTGTGCCCGCCATGTTGTTTCTCCTCTAAGATGCCTGTTTCTTTCCCCAGCCTCAGAGCAGCAGACTGGACTAAAGCCTCTATAAACTGTGAGCCCAATAAACCTCTTCCCTTTTAACTTTGGGTGTCAGGTATTTTCACCATGAACCACTTGTGTATGGTTGGCTCAATAAATGGATATATGATAGATTTTGAAAAATAGGTAATATTCAAAGGGAATGTGGTGGGGGAAAGTAATGAGGGGAAAGAATAAATATGATTCAGAAAGAAAAAGAAGTAGCATGTGTATTAGGTGTAGGGGGGTTTGGGGTGGGTAAGGATAAGGTAGAAATGAGAATTAACTTCTATCATGTCACTGGTACAAGTTCCCCAATGTTGAGTGTGATTGTGAACTGTATATCAAATGTACCAATAAAGAATTCAGTTTAAAAAATAAATGGATATCTATCAATAAACAGTTTAAGTTATAGTATGCAGTGTTTGCAAAATCTAACGTCCTGGTATCTGCTCCTGTTGGCTTGAGAGGCAGAGGACCGCAAACTCCAGAGTCAAAAGATCTGAAACGCAGATGTTTCTCAGCTGGGGCAGCGAAGTGCCTGATGGGAAACACAAAACAAATCTACTGAGGAAACCATCAGATCAAAGTTAACCTTTGGCCAAGTGGGACCATGCCTTCTTTGCGCCTCCAAACAAACATTTACTCCCATTATCCCTTTACTATTTAAGATTTTACCGATAACAGGGACATCTCACATTTTTGTGTTTATTTCTCGTGTAGTTTTTCACTCGGGAAGGACAGATAACATGTCATTTCCGGTGCCCTACTTGTGGGGTATTCCAAAACTGTTCATCTAGCCTAGATTTTTCCTTAAGCTATTCCATTACATCCAATGGATTTCTCTTCATCTCCACGGAGAAAGGAGGAACTGAGAAGATGGTAAGATACTGCCCTAGCAGAAAGTCATTTACATTTTAGCTGTGGAGCTGTAGATTTAAAACATTTCCTAGAATAAAAATGTGGCCAAAAGCAATGCAGTGATCCTCTTTCAAACCTTTTCTCCCCTTGTACTTACAGAGAAGTTACAATTATATTTTGCAGGAAGAAGTGTGCTGAGATCCCAGAAGTAATATAGCTTTATAGGCATATCTAGGAGCAGCTAATTTTTGAAAGTAATTCATGGTATTCAACTCAGAGATAAGAAATTGTGCTCCCTTTCTTCTGAGAATTCTTATGCTTCAAAATAGCTTTTATTAATATCAATCCAGCTAGATATAAAATCTATATGATCAGTCATGACTGAAAGCTTTTGGAATTTTCTCAACCCTGTAATAATACTATCAAAGCACATCATCAGTGACTTCAAATTATGAGAAAGTTTATTCTGACTGAGAATTGTGACTAGAACGTTTAACTCTAAATTGCAGTCCTAGCCAATACGATGCTCACTTTCCTTTTTCATTGCTGAGGCAAAATACATGACACTCAGAGTTGAAAGATGGAAGGTTTACTTCAGCTAGATGGAGGGGTTTGCTGTCTTCAAGGCAGGGTGTCATGGAAGAGGGATATTGCAGAGGAGAAACAGTCCATGGTAAACTAGGCAGGGTGCAGTGAAGCAGAAAGCAGCAGCAGCAACCTGTCTTCCTCTTTAATTTTGTACTGGTTATGAAACTTTTGGGTGATGTCACCCACACTCTCTGGGCTTCCCATTACTCACATCTAGAATTATGTAAAACCAATCACTAATTTACTAATTTAGGACCTTTACTCTTGGTATCACAATCTCAATCAACAATCACATACCCTAGATCAATGATGTCAAACCTTTTAGAAGACTGATGGTCAAACTGCAATCCCAAACTCATTTAGTTACCTTTTTTTTTTTTTTTTTTTGAGACAGGGTCTCACTTTGTAGTTCAGGCTGGTCTTGAGCTCACTATGTAACAGGCTAGCTTCAAACTCACAAGAATCCTCCTGCCTCTGCCTCCAGTTGTTAGGATTAAGGCGTAAGCCATCACATCTGGAATTTACAATTTAAATTGGACATGGAAGGTTTAATTCAGAAAAAAAACTACTCATATATTAATCTTTTGTTTTAAAACAGAAATACAGTAACTCACATACCAATGGATTTGCTGCAGCTATCCTAGATTCAGCTACCTCTAAAAAGCTTCATTTATGAGCTCATTTGGCTTTAGAGGGAAATATAGACACAAACCATAACAATCATTTAATGGAGACATATAGAGCCTACTACTACATGCCAGGGAATGTACTTGGAATTTTGATATAATAATGGTAGAATACAGTTTAAACCTTTAGAAGGTTTAAAGAAAAATAACATGAAAATAAGTGTAATGCAATTCATAAAAATAGCTACCATTTGAGGCATTATTAGCTGATGACTTCTTTCCTGTTTATAAATATTATTTTATATAATCCTTTTGTTTTCTTTTGAGACAGGGTCTCCCTCTGTAGTTTAGGCTGGCCCTGAGCTCACTATATAGTTCAGGCAAGCCTCAAACTCAGCAATTCTCCTGCCTCTGCCTCCCGAGTGCTGGATTATAGGTGTGAGCCACCAAACCCATCATTTCTAGTATGTGGTACTGATTGCTGGTGGGTTTGAACTACCATGCCTGGTATTGTATGTGGTTACCAGGGATCAAACCAGGGACCTTGTGCTTGTTAGGCAGGTGACGGAATCACTGAGCTAATCTCCGGCCCTATCTTATTTAATCTTAAATAATGTCTAAGTGGATATCATGTCTATAGTACAAGACCAAACTCAAATGTTCAAAATGTTAAGCAGGTTTCCAAAGCAAGTCACTGATACACAAAACTTGACCTTCAAGCCTGTATTTATAATAACTATATTGAAAATGATTAATATGTTTAAGACTGTCTAAATATAAAAAGTGTTCTACAGATGATATGTTATCTTCTTCGGATACCGGGGAATAGGTAATTAATTAATGTTGTACAGGAATGCTGTTTTGATATGGAAATTGTGTTGAAACTTTAATAAGGACTATGTTCTTTATGGAAGAAAAGAGAGGCAAAGTATTTCAAGGAATTCTATTTCAAGATACAGAAGCTTGGTTAAAAATGGGAATGATTCTATTGTGATTAAAGTGTATGATCTGCAAGAATAAAACTGTGACAGCAGTAAGCAGACCAGAACAGTGACAAAAAAAAGACGTTTACTACCAGAGTCTGCAATATTGATTATGCCCAGAGCATACTGTAGCTGTCCAAGCTGCAGACATTTTAAATCCCTCAACTGCCTTATTTTAATAAGCAAGTCTAACTGAAGCTGCGTGACTCGCAGAAGAATCTCATGAGCAGGGTGATGGTGCACAGGTCACCACTACCTCCCACCAACGGCCGTGGCCGCAGCCGGAGTCATGGCCTGTGGAGCTGTGGGGCTAATACGAGACAATGGCCCAGCTGAGGTCAGAGTAAATCGCATCCAAATTCCTTTCCCACAATTATCTCCTTTGTAGCTTGAAGGACAATGCTCTAATTACAACCATATTGTGCCTATCTTCCTGCTACTCAGAAAATGCTTTGACTGTACTCTTTAAACCCTTTCTGCATTAGCTTCCACAGTGAGTCACGCATTGCACATATGCATATGTATTGCCCCTTTATCCTGATAAATGAACAATAATACTCACTGGCTGAGAGAGACCAGTTTCTTTTGCCAAAGGAGCATTGCTGCACCAGTTCACACTTACATTTAACTGTGTCTTAAGTTTTTCTTTAACCCTGTGTTGCAGAAGGGACAGGTGGGAATTGGAGATATAGGGCAGGCGTCTCTGGCAGGTGTCGGCAGAACAGTGAAATAAAAGGCATATACTTTGATCCACTTAAGAGGCAGCAATTAAAGTAGACTGAGTTAAAGTAGGTGAGAATGGAGGGGAAAAAATCTAATAAAAAAGAACGTGTGTGTGTGTGTGTGTGTGTGTGTGTGCGCGTGTGTGTGTGTGACAGGATGTTTCATTTTAGGAATGTTGAACTTGAGGTTGCTTCAAAACATACCAGCAAAATATGTATTGGATGTTTCAAGGAATGAATTTGAGAGTATTTCCTTAAAGTGTTTAAGAAACAGTAACCTTTTCAATTTCCTTAAAGTGTTTAAGAAAGTGACATTAGTTCTCTAAATTTCTTGTAGAATTCAGCATCCAGGACTTTTCTTTCCATCAGGACCAGGACTTTTCTTTATTGGTAGGTTTTAAATTGTGTTTTCAATTTTATTAATTGATATTTGGGTGTTTAGAATTTTTATATCTTCTTTGTTCAACTATGGAAGTTCATATGGATCCAAAAATCTGTCCATTTCTTCTGTATTTTCCATCCTATTGGTGTATAGGTTCTCAAAGTAGGCATTGACTGTCCTTTGGACTTCTGTTGGATCCGTTGTGATTTCACCATTTTTGCTCCAAATTGCATGGATTTAAGTCTTTTCTTTCCTTTTTTTTTTGATAGGGTTAGCTAAGGATTTTTCAATTTTGTTTATTCTTTCAAAGAACCAACTCTTAGATTCATTGACTTTTTGTATTGTTCTCTTAGTCTCCTTTTCATTAATTTCTGTTCCAAACCTGATAAATTTATTCCTCGCATGGACCTTGGGTCTGTCTTGCTCCTCTTTTCTAGGAGTTTAAGGTTGACCTTTAGGTTGTTTGGTTTGAATTTCCCTCTTAGAACTCTTTTCACTGTGTTCCAAGGATTCTTGTATGTTGTACTGGGGTTATCAGTTAATTGTAGACACTCTAATTTCTTTTTTCTTTTTCTTTCTTTTTTTTTTTTTTTTTTTTTTTTTTTTTTTTTTT
>PVIC010043716.1:0-15308 GCA_004025085.1 Thryonomys swinderianus
AAGAAGAAGAAGAAGAAGAAGAAGAAGAAGAAGAAGAAGAAGAAGAAGAAGAAGAAGAAGAAGAAGACGAAGACGAAGAAGAAGAAGTCAAGCACTTAAGAGTTATAGGAAAAGGCTGGAGATTTAGCTCAAGTGGTACCATGCCTACCTTGGAAGCACAAGAGCCTGAATTTGATCCCTGGTAATAAAAAAGAATTACAGGAAGAGAGAAATAAAAATCATTGAAAATATCAATGACATAAAATAGGAACATTACCCAAGAATAAAGGAGGTGAGTTTCTAGATTTGATGGATATGTCAAGGCCTAAAACAAAATTTTCAACACTAGGATACACAGAATGTTCCAGACAGGCAGATGGATATCTAGATGGATAGATAGAAAAAAAGATACGTACATAGATATATAAAGATAAAATATTGGGAAACAGAATGATCTCATACAGCATTACTAAAAGTTAGACCACAGTAGGATGTTGTCTTCAAATTTCTGAAGGAAAATTATGTTCAACCTAGAATACCATAGCCAGACAAATGATAGCTACAATATAATAGTAAAATAAACATACTTCTAAATAGACAAGATCTTATTGAGTTTGCCAACCAAAGTTTACCAGCTCATGAAATTACTGCAGGTTATGTTCCAGCAAAAAGAAGGAAGAAACTGCAAAGAAATTGAGGAACCCAGAAGTAGAAAACAACACAGAAGAGAGATGAAAGGGAGCCTTGTGGACAGCCCTGCTACAGGCTTAGGTGGAAAAACGCAGACTGGAGTGATACCGCTAAGGAAAATGGAAATTATTCATTATCTAATGGTTTGAGTCACAGAGGACTTTAAACTTTTCTTAGAACTTTGGAGATCAACGCGTGATATGTTTTTTTTAAAAACTAAAAAAACAGGTGATTAGTAACTAAGAAAAACCAAAGTTAGATGGGATATAAAAATGGAATCAATATCTACTGCCTACTGTGACTAGAATTTACATAGTATAATAAACACTGAATCTTGATGTAACCAAAAGCTATGTTATAAATATTTTGAGAGTAGGGGAAGGAACAGCATACACACATGGAACTGACTGAGATAGTGCATTACTATTGTTCCACAGTAGCTAAACAATAGATAATTCTAAAATTAGAAATGTAAGGGACAGCAGTAATAATTTATATGCAGAAATATATTTAAAGTTGCCAAAAGAAGCATGTAAAAATTTGAAAATAGTTGCCTTTGGAGAAGAGAAAATGGGGTTGATAGGAAGGGGCAGGTGACTGCAGTCTTCCACTTTGAGGCTAGTCGTGCTATCTTATTTTTAATACAAAGTATTTATTTAAAATTTAGTTAAAAATAAATGTAACACTCACTACCTTCGTAGGAGTTTAGATTACCCATGGGTATGCATCTATCAAAACTGAATGAATATATTTAATATTCATGTATCTAATTGCATGTATATTTTACAAAGGAAAAATCAGTAAGCACATATCAAACTCTAGTTAATGATATGGATTCTGATGTCTGTAATTTGAAATTCTTTTAAAGGTCAGGTGGCTCAGTGGATGAGTAGAAACACAGAGGAATATGTATAAAGCAAGTATAATTAAATGTTGATGGTAGAATCTAGGAGATAGGTATGAATATTCACTGTAAAATTCTTCCAATTTTGTCATTTAAAAATAATAACAAAATGTTAGCACAAATAAAAATACAGTAGTGTAAATAAATTTAAAAGGAAATGTTCTATCTTGTGTACTAGATAGGTATCTTTTATGCTTAAAATGCTACTTCCTTTCCAGAAGCATTCTGTAGCCAATTGATTTGCAAACAGATGATCAAATCAAAGAGGGCAGTGACTCGTGAAGAGTAGGGTCAGACTAATATTTCTAGTTGGCATTTTTACCAGTTTGCCTACAGAGTATATGTGAGTCAATGTTGACTATTTTATCTCACCTTACAAGATTTGTCTTCTGGTTATGAGTATCCCTGTTGTCATGTGCTTCTCTTTTATAGCAATTGAATTGTAAACTCATCCAAGCTAGTTTGTAACCTCTGGGGTCACACAACCAGTGTTTCATCAATATCAATTTTGCTCTAACAAACCACAGAGGGAAATAGCTCTTTGGGATAATAGATTTCAGGAAAGTTTAAAAATGTATTGTCTGGAGAACTGAATCATACAATTTTTATTACAATGGCTTTTAAGGCTTTAATCCAGTCTGGACATTCTGTAAATGAAGAAACTGAAGATAAAGGAGTATAAATGATATATCCAGTCAATATAGCTAATCAGTCAGTAGGGTTATCTTTGGATATTTTCTTTATACCCATTTAAAATTATTAAATAAGCTTATGGGATGTGACCATATATAATACTCTAAGAGCAAACATCCAGCCTTTTCCCAAAGACATGCTGGATCTAAAAGAAACTACAGAATTTCAGAGGCCATGAGATCCTCTCCAGCCTGTCTGGGGGGCAAAGTGGAAGCAGAGGAATTCAGGTGATGGAATATTCATCATACTCAGTTTACAACTACAATTAAACGTGTCTCTGGTAAAACAAATAAACATATAAAACACAGAAAACCAAAAGGGGGGTGAACCACAGTACATGCTACAACACAGATGAGCCTTGAGAACAATTTAAGAAGCCAGACCCAAAAGGTCATATATTGTATGATTAAACTTATATGAAATTCCCAGAAGAGGTAAGTAAATGAACCCCAAAAGCAGATTGATAGTTACTGGGGATAGGAGGAGGGTAAATAGGGATTGATTTCTTAATTGATACAAGCTTCTATTTTGGGTTAATGAAAATGTTTGGAACTAGACAGAGGTGGTGATTATTGTACTAAATGCCACTGAATTGTTCACTAAAAGTGGTTAATTTTACATTATGTAAACTTCACCTCAATCAAAAAATGTGTATCTCTAGTGATAGGGTGAAAAGAAAGTGTGGCAAAATGCTAACAACTTAATAGATATAAGTACAGGCTGCAAATTCCTGCCTAGCAATGAATACGAAACATTTATCGGGTTTGGGTTTCCCTGAATGATCTGAGCTTTTGAAACAGGATGTATATTCTCTGGCTTTGTCACTAACAAATGGGCCTTAAATGTAAAGAGAGTGCAAGCTGCTCGTGTCACATGAAAAACAGTAGGGGCTGAGGTGACCATGTTGACTCTGGATAGAGGGTTCTGAAACCCCAGAAGTAATGTAGAAAATATAACAACACATCCTGCATCTCCTGCTAATGAAAAGAGAGCTTTTCTGCCTCCATTGGACACAGGGTCAGATGGGGTCAGTGCCTCCCTGGTTCTTTATGGGCCCATGGCCTAACTCTAAATTCCCCATCCAACAATTGCTAAGGCTTGACAACAAATGGATCTGACTACATGGAATGAGAAGTTGTTTCTCCTAGATATATAGAAAATACACAAACACACAGAGGGTTGCACAATGATGCAAGTACTGTTAACACTACTGAATTGCAAACTTAAAAAGGGCTAAGGTGCTAGATTTAATGTTACATGTGTTTTTTTTATGATGATAAAAAATATATATATGGGTCAAGTTGTCTTTTTCATGCAGTAGGCCTAAAAATGAATCTCCCTTTTGTTTAAAAATTAGGTGCACTGCCAACCTTTACTTCCAGACATGATTTACACTCCAAATAAAACACAGGGGACAAAACCCATAAAGAAACACTCCAATCTCTGTTGAGCAAGAAGAATGAACATAAGAGTGGATTAATGGCAGAAGAAAATTAAAAATAGAAGAGAACTATTGATTTGAAGGTGTTGCTTCAAGAGATAAGTACCCATAAAGATTGCAGAGCAATGGCCTCAATGCTTCCGATGATGATGTGAACAAATCTATTCTTCATAAGGGTTTACTCATGCTTTTGAGATGCAGTTTATTGCTTATCGAGACACTGCTTTGGGATTAACAAATCATAATGGGAACGAGAAGTTCTGTTTATAAATATAACTTCTGTAGGGTGATAAATACAAGAATGCTCTTTTTGAATAACTGAATTCAGAGGGCTGGGGATTTAGCTCAACTGGTGCCACACCTATTTTGATGGCTGAGTTCATTTTTTCTGCAAAAGTTATATTTTCCGGATTTTTGATGAAATACATAAGAAAAAACTCATATTCAATCAAGGCTTTGTAAGAATATCTATAGTATTCATCTACTACAAGGAGATTTTCATTGAAGATTTTCAGAATTAGAAATGTGGTTAGTCTGAATTAAGATGTGGCACAAGTAAATATACCTGCCAAATTTTAAAGATAAAGTAAGAAAAAAGAATATAAAATATTTCACTAAGAATTTCATATTTGCTTCATGTTAAAATGTTATTACATTAAGTAAAATAAAATGTTATTGAGTTAAACTTGTTTTTCACTTTTTCAATGTGGCTACAAGAAAACTAATATTATATCTGTGTTCAGTATCATAATTCTTATTGGGTAGCACTGTAAAGACCATTTGAATCTTAACCCTACTCATTCTTTAAGTGTGTGTATTATTTGTAAACATACACAAATGTAATATATTCTGGTTATCAAAGTAATATATATTACCTTTTACAAAGTGGAATATGTAAAAACTACCAAGAAAGAAATATTCCAAAAAAATATTTCCCCCTATTATTAGAACATCTCTATAAGCATGACTTTTGTGAACACATAACGATATACATTAAACATTCTGCTGTTAAATAAATCTACACAAGTAGTTTTGGCACTCGAGGTGGTTCAGAAAAGACACATAAAATTGTGGGGGTTTTTCCTCAAAACTTGGTTCCTAATGGGTTTTTCTCCATATAAATTAATTTAGAGTACAAAATATGAAAAATAACAACAAAAAACCAAGACATTGTACTTAGCTCTTTGATCTCAGGGATGACTTTAAAGTGACTGAATCACTTACAACATGGAAAATGATCTTTGGCTAAAATATTGCCAAGAACCAGAAGAAAATTACACTGTCAGTGTATTGATAGGTCTGAGTGGAGAAGCATGAAAGTTTAGTAATACTGAACTTGATTTTTAAAAATTACTGAGGTTTTGGGGGGTTGGTATAAGAAATACGATTTTCTAAAAATCAGTTTTCTGTCTAGTCTCACTAAAAAATGTCATCTCTATGACAGTTGGTTAGAATCAAACTTTTTCTACCTCAGTTTCAGCTGAGGTGTAAATACCACTGATACAGACACCCAAGTGAGCAGGAGGCAGATGGCCATACACAGCAGAAATGTTAAGTTCTGTTTTCAAAACTCTAGGTCCTTCAGTTAGAATGAAGGCACCAGAAGAGGTCAGAGAAAAGGGAGGGGAAGAGACTTGTGAGGAATTTTCAGAGTCCTTTGCAAAGAACTCTTGCTGTGCTTCAAAGATAGAAGGATCACAACCACCCTCACTTTCAGCCTTGTGATGGAAACTTTTGGAGAGTTACTGGGAGCTGTGGAATGTGATTGCTGCAGAGATACAAAGAAATAGAGCCTAATTCATACCTGAGAAAGACAAAGTGAAGAGAAGGGCCTGGGACCTCCAGAACCCCATGGAAGCTGGTCGGCTGCTCTGAGATCTCAGACATAATAGGAATACTTTGCTGGATGTTAGACTTGGTCAGGGAATAAAAGACTGTTCCCCTGGAATCAAGTGGGGACCTGGTGGGTTGTGTCTATCAGGATTCATCAGAGGGAAGAGAGCAGGCTTTTTACTGGAAAGGACTAAACCATTTTCTTCAGCTCTTATAGAGGTGGACTGTTCCTTGTTTTTAGACAAATAATTTGTAATGTTCCTGTCTATAAGCATTCCTATATCTGATATAACCAATACATTGACCAAGCCTGACACCTCTTGTAGTTTATCACACACACACACACACACACACACACACACACACACACACACACACGGATGTGGGCAAACTACTGGACTGAGCACCTAAAGAGAGACAAGCCTTTGAACTTGGGGACTGGGGGAAAGGCTTTCCTATAGACCTTCTTTATCCCTGTGTCCCCTTACCACTCTGCCATCTCACTCCCATGCCATCCAACACATCCAGATTCACAGTCACATTCACTTTCTCAACTGCACATTGCTAATCACATGGTGTACTAGCCCTAAAAAACTTCAGTGTAGTGGCTTGTGTCCCAAGTGGTAAGGCACTTGTTACCTGAGATAAGGGAGAGGCGAGATCACAAAGGTGTGGCTTCAATTGTAAGAAAAATGAATACTTGAACTGTAGAAATTTCCCTTCCCCAAGAGATTCTGCTGTACCTCTGTTGTCATCAAGGGGCTGCACACAGGAGGGTGAGGCACAGAGTCACACACACCCCAGATTCTGGGGAGGTTTCTGGAATGCTTCTGTTTAATGAATGCAGTGTAGGCCATTATATAGCACAAGCGGTGGGAGGGGTTTGTGGTGGCTATTGGGGATTGGTCTCTGATTGTCAGAGGAGGGGCCCAACATTGAGGAGGACAGGGCAACTCCAGCTGTGACATGCCCTTTAGCTCAACACTCACTTAGGTCTCAACGTAGTCTGCCAAGGGCCAAGGGCTCTTTCAGGACCTAGGAGACTGGCATGAGGTGCAATTGGCTCAGCAAGACCTGGATTTCACCATCACCTCCTCCCCTCTGTTTAGACTGATGGTCTCTGCAAACCATATGACATTTTTATGGGTTTGTCAGATAGGGTGACCCTAAAATTAGCCTGTGAGTCCGTGAACTTAACTTGGACTAGCCCATTGTGAATCTCTCCCAAATGGAGCCCCAGACATTATTAAAGGTAACCACATCAAAGTATGAAGTCCATTTGAGACTGTAGGTTGACAATGGCAGCATGGGTATCATGCAAGAGAGCCAAAGTTTGTCCAAGGGCATGTGTAGTATTTTGAGCAAGTTGATTAACAGTGGCAGCAGTGGCAATCTGGATGTGCAAGGTGATTGAAGCAGTGGTGGCTGTGGAGACTGCATTAACTACAGACACAATGATGGCGATGATGGCCGAGGTCCCTAAATCATGTTTTCTGTGTGGGTGAAGCATAAGGTTAAACAAGAGGTTGCTGCCCAACCAGTATTCAGTAAGGTGTGGGCACACAGATGCTGAAAGGCAAAATTGTTGAGTTGGGGGTATAGGACACATAGTATGTGTCATTGCACAACTAAGAGGTCCCAAAGACACTGGAGAAGGAAGCGTTGGCTCCAAGAACAAGGAAGGTGGGTCAATGGTGTTGGTCTTTAGGTCACTAGGGAGGAGGAAGAGTCAGTTGGAGGTGAGGTAGAAAAGCAGATAGAGGAAGGAGAGACAAGTATTCTATGTGACTCAGGGTGGATGCATTGATGATTACAGGGTAAATGGAGGAGTCATTGCCAAGGAGGTGAGGAAGGGAGTAATTCCAGTTGATCATGACTAGAAGAGGGGTCTGGGAACTAGGGCTCATACTTATGTGACCATGGCCTGGGAGTTGGTGGTGAGCGCAGCATACAGGAGGACCACCAGCACTGGATCTGGTATGAGGTGGGGGGGTGCCTGGAGGGGCCAGAACACAAGATTGGTCATAGAGATCCTTTATATCTCTCCAGGTGTTCTTATTGGGGCATCATGGTGCTGGGTGGTGTCAACGTTTTTTTGGGCCATTCGTGAAGTGAAAGCCTTCTCATTTGGCTGATTGGCAGATCAAGTGGCCATGTAGACATCTTTTGTAGGGAGCTACCATTCCACAGGCTGAGCTGCTCCCAGGAGTTGTGGTCCAGGATTGGGTTGAGGTAGAGAAGGCCAGGGTCCTCCATGTGGATCCAGTCGTCTTTGTGAAGCGGCTTGTGGTAGACACCATAGAGGTGCTGCCCCAGGTGGAAGCTGGGCACCTCTCTGGGCGTGTCTCACAGGGCAGGCTCGTAGAGCAGCGGGGTCCTGGCTGGCTGGTCCAAGTACCGCCACTCCCTGTAGGCGTCCTTTGGGAAGTAGAGGCCCAGAGGAGCTTTGCTGAGCAGTCGTAGCAGCAGCAGGAGCTACAGCCTCATGGTGCCAGACATTGTCTTTGCCATTGCCTCTGGTGGCTGGGGATGAGGGCATGCAGGTGGGGCAGTTTATGGGGTGGAGTGGAAGGAGGGGCTGGTGGTCCGTAGGGGTGCGGCACCTGTGTGTCCACCGGAAGAGAAAGGGCACCGGCACTATTTTGGGATTGCGCAGAGAAGTAGAAGATATTTCCCATACCTGAGAGGTAAAGTCAGTGGAAGGAAGGTCAAAGAAGCTGCCAGCTGAGCCGCAGTGGGAGACATGACCTGCTGAGCTGTGGGGCGGGGGGTACGTGGCCTGCTGAGCCACAGGAGACAAAGAGGAATTCCCCATGAAGGTGGGAGCACTCACTGGAGAGGCGAGGTGAAGGATTACCCGAGGACCCCACGTTTGGGCACCAGTTGTGGTGCTGCAGAAAGGAGGGTGAGGCGCAGAGTCACACACGCACACCAAACTCTGGGGAGGTTTCTGGAAGCTTCTGTTTCATGAATGCAGTGTAGGGCATTATATAACACAAGCGGTGGGAGGGATTTGCGGTGGCTATTGGGGATTGGTCTCTGGTTGTCAGAGGAGGGGCCCAACGTTGGGGAGGACCAAGCAATCTCCGGCCATGGCCTAATGCTCGCTCAACTTAGTCTACCAAAGGCCAAGGGCTCTCTCAGGACCTAGGAGACTGGCGTGAGGTGCAGTTGGCTCAGCCAGACCTGGATTTCGCCATCATAACTCTGTCCTCTCCCTGTCTTTCCCCACCCCAAGAGAATGACTTATGTAATGAAAGTCTTTACTCATGGGAGACACATTGTGTGTTTGATGGAGACACAAGATTAACGAAAGCTGTATACTTAAAGGCATCATTGATTTTCTAACAAAGAAACTTTGAATATTTAGCAGATTTATTTGCCACTCACATCAGTCTAACATTGGTACTAATTCAACATGATAATCAGAGCCCTGGAGTCCTTCCACACTGTGGCTCTGTCCTTTCCATCTGAAGAGTGGCATCATAACAGGGCCTTGGGGAAGAGTTATTGTAATAATTATGCACATGAATATAGGTCAAGGATTCAGCACACTACCTGGTACATATGAAATAGTCTATTTTTCTTTCTCCTTTTTTCTTTGTTAGGGGTTTTCCCGGTAGATCAGGATAATCTCTATTGTTCAGTTATTGATGAAGCACTGTGCTAAACTTACTCTAATTTAATCAGATCACTAAACTTCATACTCCCACCTCTAGCCTGTCCTGTATCAAACCCAGCATTGAAGTTGGAAAAGTTCTAGTACCAGCCCTAACTCACCCACCCAATATTTCCAGTTTCCTTTCACCCTATTGTCCCAGAGCTGACATGTAAAAAAAACTAAGATATTATTCTTCAGCAGGTACGCCTGTATCACCAAGAGATTTCTAAACAGAAATTCCTCAAGACCCAGTAGAAGAAAAAGCTGTTGTTTGGAAGGATTTCAAGCATGAAATAGGTGAAAGAGGAGATATTCTAGGAAAGAGATACCTGCCAGGTGGGTAGATGCCAGCTCTGGTTCTCATTCTGTTATTCTTCTTTCCTTCCTTTATCTTATGCCAAAATGTTAGTGTAAGCAGACCATTTCTTTTGATACAATCACCATCTTAAATTTCAACCTAAGAACACTACAGAAGTAATGCAAATTCTTTTAAAGAAACAGAGATTTCTAGGGCTGTCTTCCAAATATGCTTAGGTAGACATCATTCACTCATTGACTGATTTATTTGTTCATTTGCTCATGTGTCCGTTGCTAATCTCCTTGTGGCAGTTTTAAAAGATGACCAGAAATTCTTTGATATGTCTCCCATAAATTGGCAGCATCTAATTCTCCTTTTTTACCATCTTGAATCTGGGTTGGACTTACTTAAAAACAATGGAATACAGTGGAGATGATGGACTGTGACTTCCAAGCTTTTTTCAAAAGAAGCTTTGCAGCTTCTGAATAATTCTCTAAACTTTCTTTTTCTTTCTTTCTTTCTTTCTTTCTTTCTTTCTTTCTTTCTTTCTTTCTTTCTTTCTTTCTTTCTTTTCTTTCTTTCTTCAATTCAAATATTCATTTTTCTTTTTTCTCTCTTGAGACAGTGTCTCACTATGTAGCCCAAGATGGTCTTGAACTCATGATCCTCTTGTCTCAGCCTTCTGAGTACTGAATTTACTGATATGTCCCACGACACCTGGCAAATCTATTTAAACACTTGCTTTCTAGGTGCCTGCTTCTTGGGTCCAAGTCACCTGACTTGTGGGAAGCCCAGGCCACATGGAAAGGCTCAGTGTCCTGCTTCCAGTGGACAGCCCTAGCTGAGCTGCCAGCCAGTAGCCAGGGTCTACTGCCAGGCTTTTCAGTGACTCATCATGGGTATTCAGCCCAGCTGACTCTGATGACTGTGGTAGCCACAAAAGACATCTGATTGCAATCACCTCAATAACAATTTAGCTGAGCCTTCTCTGAATTTCTGATGAGCAAAATGATGAGGAAAGTAATATGCTTGTCCCTGGTTTGGGGATAACTTGTTATGTAGCAATAGGTAACTGGAATATGTATCATTTTTAAAAATTCTGATCTTTTTAGAAGCTTAGAAATTGTGTTTGTTTTTAGCAAAAACTGTAGGACTCCTGGCCTGATAAGATGTTAATACCTTTCAAAACTTTCTTTCTCAAGAGAGAGGAAAGAGGCAGATACCAGTGGATGTTCCAAAAGGAGTCCTTGATTTCAGAGTATTGCTTCCAATATCTCAAAGTAACAACCACTAGTAACTTGACACTCTTGTATTCTTTCAGAAATCATACTTTGCAGATAAAAAGGGACACTTCAATTGAATAAAATGCTATTGTAATACTCTACAAAGCATGTTATTTCACATTTTTCAAAGTAAAACTAATCCAGAGCAAGGGATATTTTCAAAATAGAGAGAAGCCAATAGAAGGGGAAAACCCAGGAAAGTCAGCAGCAATATAAGTTTTCAAGCAAAAGAATCATATTATAATAATTTGACCATGAGGCAACCTATCTAAATGTGAGGATTTCAAAGTGGGACCTATATCCCCCCAAATTAAGAAATATGAGACTTCATGTTGCTTTTAATAGGAAGATACAGATTTAGAAATATGAGTTTGACAATTAAACTATAACTTGATGTAATCAGTATGTACTTCTGGTCAGACTTTATGAAAAAGACAAGTACAGTATCTGTCCTCAAAAAACATGTAGTATAGTGTAAGGAAAGACATTTTTTAAAAAATGAATCTAATAGCATAAAATCTTTACAACATTTCCAGCTACATTTCAGCGCCATGTAACTGCTAAGTAAGTAAATATTCATTCTATTCATTCAACAGATATTTATTGACCACCTCTACATGCTAGGTGCTAGGGACAGGGGGAATGAGAAGCTTACATCTGAGGACAGAACAAATACTGAATAAGCAGCAAACAGTGGCACAGCAGAACAATTAAGATCTGCTCCTAAATCTCCATACTAGATGAGAGGGAAAGGTCAAGTGCAGAGACCACATAGGAGAGAGCAAATGAATGGTGTAGCTGAACAAGACTAGACATGGTGTTGGAGAGTCCAAAACTGATACCTGAAGTGGGTGTGTTATGGCTTATACTTAGATACCCCCAATGTCTTGTACACTGATAGATGGGAGTTTGGGGAAGCAACTGGATCAGGGGTGTGTGCTACTTGATTAGTACACTGGTTGGTTAAGAGCTGGTTATGATGTTGGAAGGTGAAGCCTGGTGGGAAGAGGTCACCATATATATCCTTCCTCTTCCCTTGATGGCTCACTGCTCCCCACTCCCATATCATGAGCAAGAGCAGACCTCCTCCGCCATGCTGCCCTGCCTTAGGCCAGCTGACTATGAACAGAAGCCTCTATAGATTGTCAGCTAAGGGCCGGAGATATAGCTCAGTGGCAGTGTGTCTAATTAGCAAGTGCAAGGTCCTGAGTTTGATCCCTGCTTCAAAACAAAACAAACAAAAAAATGCCAGCTAAGATAAACTTTTTTCTTTAACTTGCGTATGTCAAGTATTTTGTCCCAGGAAGTAGAAAGTAACTAAGACAGGGGTCTACCACTGAGGCAGGGACTCAAAGCCCAAATGGATCTGGACACACCGAAGCCTGAGGGATACTAATCATCTGGAATGTTTCTGACAATGATCTTTCAACATGAAAGCCGCAGTGACACTAAGGTAGAATTTTTTTTCGTTTCCTCTGAGTACTTAGCTGGAGTGGAACCAATTTAGATGTATGTGCGTGTGTGTGTGTTTGTGTGCAGGGGGGTGTACCAGGGATCAAACTCAGGAGTATTTTATCCCTAAGCTATACTTTCAGCCCTTTCTTTATTTTTTATTTTGAGATAGATTCTACTTAAGTTCCCCTTGGCTAAATGTGAAATTGGTCCTCCTGCCTTGGCTGGAGTTATAGGAGTATGCCACTAGGGTAAATTTTTATGCTTATATAAATAGTCATATATGGAGATCTGAATTAAATGTCAGTATATTTCTGATT
The DNA here is from genome assembly GCA_004025085.1 of Thryonomys swinderianus. Classification (NCBI taxonomy): domain Eukaryota; kingdom Metazoa; phylum Chordata; class Mammalia; order Rodentia; family Thryonomyidae; genus Thryonomys; species Thryonomys swinderianus. Next base: position 12,555 of record PVIC010043716.1, read on the forward strand.
TGTACTGGGGACATTATTATCTTTACAGATTGGGGCTCAAAACGCTTAGTTAGGTGATCTTTTAACCTGGTTGTGAGCCTAAAGACTCTCAAAATGGGGATATGATAACTGCCCTGCTGAAAATGATCAAGGGGTGTTCATCTGTGTGTATATAAAAGTATGTGTGTGCATGTGTGTGTGCGCACATCCCCTCCCGAACAAGTAGATTTGGCAGAGTTTAGAAATACTGCAAAAAGATTGGTCCTATGGAGATTGTCTAAATTTTAACCTTTGAAAAAACTTTAGAGCTCAATAGTTTTCATATGACCATTTCCCTTTGTCTTCAAATCCCAGAGCCTGGATTTAGGAGTCTGCAGATGTGGTAAAACCATGTCTATGACCTTAATGGCTGTGGGACTCTGGCTAGGTTACTTAATCCCTAAATAAAACTGGTACTTTCCTGGTCTATAAAGTAAGGATAATGATGTTTAGCTAATATGATGGTTATGAAGACAAAGCAACATATAGGCAGTGTTTAATTGTGACTACTGGTTTATAGTATGTATGGACTAAATAGAAGCTATTACTGTTAGATTTCAAGGTATCATGTAAGGAACATGTACAGCCAGATGCCACCCAGCATTTGGGTTTATATTCTTTTCACATTATAGGCAGAATCTGCAAGTAGACACTTAAAATATTGAATAGGCTGTAGATATAACTAAACCAAACTCATTGAAAATGGCCCATCATTTTCTGCTTTACAAGGTACTTAAGAGCCACTCCAGTCTCTTCCAGACAGGATAGCATCTCCTCATCCTAAAATAGACAGAATATCCTTGTGGACAAATGCTGATCTGGCTTAAAAAAACCAGGCATTTCTTATTTCTACATAAATTAATTATTCAACACAGAATTTCTAAACAACAAACTTCCATTTTGCTAAAAACAAGAGTTCACTAATGGATGCTTCTAAATTTAGCAAGCTCCCCAGATGTATCATTGGTGGGTTTTTGTCCTCTCCCCCATAATGCACCCTGATGGCCAGATAGGCAGCACTGGAGGACATTGGATGCAACCAGGCAATAGTCCAGGAACAACTTCTTCCTGGACTGCAGATTCTAACATTGTGAGAGTCGAATTGAGTCCATTAATTCTCCATGAAAAAGTAAGAGTGATGTGTTCTGACATCAATGGTTTCAAACAACCTAATGAGACATACTAGGATGCCTTCCAAAATTGATGAGCTCAACCACTGATGGGAGTAACTGAAGAAAATGTTCAGCACAGCTGAGATAACCCAGCAGTTCTCTCCTGAGCTACTTATGAATCCTGAAACTGGAGTTCATTTGAAGTTTATTTTTTAAAATTTGGAACAGGAAATCCTTCTAATTCTCTCAAAGCAAAAGCTCTACCCCCTATGGCCTGATCTCATCAGGTTTTGTTCAGGCTTGTCCAGTTAAGTCTGTATCTTGATTAGTTATTAGATGAATTACTAGGCTTCCACTTTAAAGTAGAAGGAAAAAAAGTAGTAAATATATATGGTGCTAGAAATGTATTGCCTTTCCCTTCTGTTCACAGCAAGCACTACACCAAACATAGCTATTGGGAATCTCAGGGACATTTCTGTCCTGGGAGTGTGCTCCATTTGAAAGGAGAAAGTCATGCCTGTGCCTGTTATTGGTGGGTGTGTCTGAGCTGTCTAGAGGGCCTACAAGCAAGACACACTTACTGATGTTACTGGCAGGAGAGCCAGAGGGACCTGGGGAGATGCTAGAATGGTTTATATGTAAAATGATGAGATTTAGACTTTCCAGTTTTAAGATCAGAACCAGCAGATGTGTGACTCCAAATCCTTGCTTCCAGATCTTAGAAGTGTGTTTGTGTGTGCTTTTAAATAAGGGAGCAAAGAAGGCTTCGGAAAGGTTATTTGGACAATAGTCTGAGGAAGTATATTGTAGAAAGAGGAAGCATGATTAGTGCCACCTTTGCTGCAACCCAGGAAGGGGGCTGCAGTGTCCTTATGCAGCCCTCCTCCTCCTCCCAAGGAAAACAAACAACGAAAATCCCTTCTGATCATCCATGCTGCTCAGTGTGTCTGGGACAGAGCTTTCCGTATCAAGTTCCTCTGAACACTGTGCTCTTCTGAGTTTAATGACTGCTTCACAGTTGACCAGCCTGGGCACATGTCCCTTTCTAGAGCCTCTTGACTTGGAAGGAGTTTTGGGCACCTCTGTGAGAAGGGTCAGACCCTTCAACTTTAACCCTTAGTTACAGGAGTGAGTTCAGGGTGTATATGAGCAAGGCAAAGAGTCTCACTATCAAAATGTCAGCCTAGTAAAATTTTAAAAATTCTTTTATTTGGAAATGCTCTTAGACTTACCAATAAATTGCAAAACTAAGAATATGTATATAAACTGGGCGTGGTGGCTCACACCTGTAATCCCAGCACTCAGGAGGCAGAGGCAGGAGGGCTGTTATGACTTCAAGGTCAGCCTGGGCTACATAATGAGTTCAAGGCCAGCCTGAACTACAGAGCAAGATCCTGTCTCAGAAAAACTAGGAAAAAAAAAAGAATACTAAATAACCCTTGTGCAGCTTCACCTATTGTTTACATCTTTCCCTATATGCTTTTGTATTACTTTATCTGTATCTCCAGCTGATTATCTCTGTATTTTCTCTGAGCCTTTTAAAAGTAAGTCTCATACATATACATCATGCTCCTACTGGTGATTTCTCTTTTTTTTTTTTTTTTTTTTTTTTTTTTTTTTTTTT
>PVIC010043717.1:0-15309 GCA_004025085.1 Thryonomys swinderianus
CCTGAGCTGGCTTTTTATTTATTTTTAATTGATTTTTGGGGTACATTTTATATGCACATCATGATCACAATCGACATTGAGAATTTGTACCAGTAAAATGAGAACTTAATTCTCATTTTTTGCCATTCCCCTGCCCACCCCACAACCCCCTGTCCCGTATACACATAAGTTTTGTTTCCTTTTTTAATCACATTTTCCCCCACATTATTTACCCTCACCCCCTTTACCCTTTGAATATTTTCTATTTCACAATATCTATCATACACTCTAGAACTCATTTATATCTTCAGGCAGGAGAAAGGAACTCTTCTCCACTGTTGGTGGGAATGTAGATTGGTGCAACCACTATGGAGATCAGTGTGGAGATTCCTCAAAAAACTAGGATTAGAGTTCCCTTATGACCCTGCTGGGTATATACATGAAAGAATTAAGATTCGTATCACAGCAACATATGTGCACCCATGTTTATAGAAGCTCAGTTTGTGATAGCTGAATCTTGGGAACAACCCAAATGCCCATCAACTGGAGCCTGAATAAAGAAGATGTGGTTTTTTAATAAAAGGGAGTATTACTCCGTCATAAAGAATGATAAATTTGAATCATTTATACTCAAATGGACATACCTTGAGGACATATTCATAAGTGAAATAAATAGGTCACAGATTTGTAAATACTATTTTCTCTGGTATAAGACACTAATTTTAAGTAATTGTATGTATATATGAGATGTATTTAAAATAAATTACCTTGATTTTTTTCAGCTTCTTCTACAGAACCAATGTATTTCGCAGTCACTTCATGATTATCTAATGAAGGATCCAAGGCATAACCTGAAAGGAAAACAGTGTAACTTACTGATACCATTTTGCCATGTAGGAAATCATTTTATTTCTAAACATATATACCTACGTCACATTTTCCTCCTCAGGTGTCCAAAATAGTCGCTTTAAGGACTAATCCTTTGTTCCTGAACTCCATTTTATTACAAATGAATCCAAATCTCAGGCTAGACCATGAATAACTATAGCAGAAATAGAAGCGTCTTTTAGGATGAAGCCAACATGTTAATATTACATTACTAAGAGTCATCCTAGTTTCAAATATTCTCAGTTTAAAAATACATATACAGGGCTGGAGATCTAGTTCAGTGGTTCAGGTGCCTACCTAACAAGTGCAAAATCCTCAATTCTATCCCTGGTAACCACATATAGCAATACTGGCCATGGTGCCTCATACCCACCAGCAATCAGTACATGCCACAATCCCAGGTGTGATGGCTCATGCCTATAATCCCAGCACTCAGGAGGCAGAAGCAGGAGGACTGCTGAGTTTGAAGCTGGCCTGGGCTACACAGTAAGCTCAGGGCCAGCCTGAACTACAAAGCAAGACCCTGTCTCAAAACAAAAAAACAAAAACAAAAAAACAACAACCATATACATCATATATTAGGAAGTTTAGAAGCTATTTCTTTTTGCTTTTTGGTAATGGATTTTATAGGGCTGTTTATTAAATTATATAAACTAAAAAAAGAAAAAGATTATATAAAATCTAGCTGCTGTTTTGAAAATGCAATCCTCAGTAAAGACAGTCTTCCTTCTAATCTTAATATAGTTTGATTTCATGAATTACACTTATTCATGTTTCCTTAGTAAGAGAAGAATATCTACAAGCACATGAATACTCTCTTTCATCTTGTTATAGAGTATGCAACTACACATAAATGTGGTATTACTGATGTAGGGGAATTTCCTAAGGAAAGTCTACCTATGGTAATTTAAATTAGTTTTTTATCAAGTGGCTATGCTTTGTATAATAAGTTTTCATAGTTATTGTCATAAAAGAATGCTAAATTGTGAATGACTCTATGGTGCACACTCATGTATGTAATAATGCAATACATAAAAAGCACTAATCCATTTTTTAAAAAAAGTACATTCTAGGGGATATGTTAATATATTTTTTTAAACTAAAGATTAAAGGGAATTTCTTTTGGGGAACAAAAACAGATTTGTCAGTGAAACATTTTTTTTTTTTTTTTTTAAGACAGGGTCTTGCTTTGTAGTTCAGGCTGGCTCTGAGCTCTCTATGTAGCCCAGGCAAGCCTCGAACTCAGCAATCCTCCTGTCTCTGCCTCCCGAGTGCTGGGATGACAGGCGTGAGCCACCACGCCCGGCACGGTGGTATGTGGTATTGATTGCTGGTGGGCGTGAGTCTCCACGCCCAGCATTGTATGTGGTTACCAGGGATCGAACTCAGGACCTTGCACTTGCGAGGCAGGCGCTGGAACCACTGAGCTAATCCTCCGGCCCAGTGAAACATTTTTAAAATAAGCCAGGAATGCAGGTATTCAAGTCACCCTTATGATATGCAACAATAGAACCAACCACCTGGCCAATAGTTTATTTGATCATACTTTTTTTCAGCATTAAAATGTTCTTAGAGGAGAGAGCTTGATGGCACAAAAAGAGCTTTGAGTGCACTCTCTGAAATCACAGGTTCAAATCCCATGAGTCATTTTAGCTTTCACATTTTGATGTACAAAACAGTGTTCTGTACATGACTTTTCTTAATATGGCTTTTGTGAGGTTCACATAAAATTTAGTTCAACATATCACAAGTCAAAAATTCCCACTTCAACCTTAAAATCTTATCTGGAATTTAACTTCTACTTCAAAAGATTTACATAAAATGGCATTGTGTTGGGTGTTTGGAAAAGGAGAAAGGGAAGGATGCTTTGGTCCATGTCTCTGTGCAGGGACCAATCCTAACTCATCTGGCCATAGCCTTGTTCCTGAAGAGAGGAACTTACACCTTCCTCCTGTTCTGCATTCGCTGTGGCAAAAGTCTCTTACTGCCACTCCCACCAGCCTGCCCAGGTAACTAGTAGGCAGCATTATTTTCCTTTTATGAATAAGAGAAATGACTCAGTCACATATCCTACTACAAGTCAGTCAGTGATAGAACAAGATCTAATTCTAACATTACAGAATTTCAGTCCAGCTAGTTTTCTACCCTTCTACTCAAAAAAATGAATGTATCTTAATAATTCTTAAACATGCTCATCTATCTTTTGATGTTCATTTTCCATTTTACCTTTACCTTTTCGATGGAGTTAATGTCTACTTTCTTTCGGGAGTTGTATGTGAAAGGGGTACAATGCCAATTTAGTTACTCTACCCTTAGGATTATCAATAGTAATATAGGTAAATGAAAAGAGATTATGAACAATTTGCAAAGAAATATAAACGTGCACAACCCTTCAACCTCATTAGTCCAGAAAAATCAAAGTGAAATAAAGAAATAACACTTTAATTATCAACTAACAAAGGAGAAATAATCATATAGCTCTTTGGTAAAGAGAAAGAGATCTTTTATACATGAAGATGATAGCATGAGCTGGGAGGAGTCTTTGGAAAGCAATTTAATAAAATATAACACCAGCTCTAAAACATTTATATTTTTGGCTTACTTTGGGAATCATTTAAGAAAATAATAAAACCTATGAAATCTTATGCATAAAATTCACTGCTGCACTTCATCATTTCAGAAGGCATCCTACTGAAGTTGAATATACACATTTATTTTTAAGTGTGAAAATTGGAACTTGAAATCTAGTGATACAAGAAATTCTCACATAAACCATGGCAACATTTTTAACCTTTAAAAATGTGAATACAGTTTCTAATACTGAAGTTAAAGCCATGTAAGTAATGGCCATGGTAAGAGTAAATATATTTATTTAAGTAAGACTAAAGACATTTAAGACATTTATTTAAAATTCTCTTTTCCACTTCTACAGATTAGTGTACAGAAAATTTGCAGTGAATGTGGAGATCTTACTGAGAAGCCCCAAGTAACATGAGTAGTGAACAGACCAGGACCTCAGGACGAAAAAGGAGAACAGGACAACAGAAGTCATATACATTGTTGAAGGGTGAAGACTCAGAAGAAGTAACATAAATAGGAGCTAGAAGCCACAGTACAGAGTAGTAAACAAGACTTGTTTTCACTGATCAGAACTCTGAAGGTTAGCTCTGCAACAAACTCAATGCATTACAGAATATAAATGTTCCAGAAGTGATTACCAAGATTATAATAATATTATGTTAAAACATGAGTATAAAAACAGGATCAATGCTCTGTATCTAGCAGAAGTATTCTAGAGATATATAAAGAGACTTAGGTAAAACTGGATTCCTATGTCACCTCCTTAGTATGTCTCATAGACACAAAGATGGCAAAGTGGCACACACAACGCACACTTCTAATAAGGGCCAACTTGATATTTACATCTTACCATATGTGACAAAAGTTCTCCTTTGCTGTTCAAACATGAAGTCATTGATATGAGCTGGTTCAGCATATCCAGAAAGCATATTTCTAGGAGCAGCCATTTGCTGTGTTCTAAAGGGATTTTCTGGTCCAAACTGCAATGTTATGAGAAAAAAGCAAACAAAAAAGCATAAGTTCTGACTATATAAAAGTCAGAATCAATACTATATAATGTATTTTTAATTCTAAATTAAGGGCTGCTTGGCCCATATGGGAACATGCTAGCTTCACATGGTATGGTCCAACCGAGCAGTGCCTGATTAACATTGTATGTCAGTGCCAGGGACAGAACACCCAGCTCACCAGTCTACATGTGTTTACTTACTTCAAGAGGCTAAGCAGTCACACGTGCTTGTTGCCTACTATATTCCCATCACTGAAAGAAATTCTATTTGAAAATGTTTTTCTGGATATGTGAGAACTATTAGTTTTACTGTAAACTATGATAAGGAGAATTTATGGTGATCTTTTATTTATAATGGCACTATAATAAAAAAAATGTTTCTCCTGCAGTAGATTATGAGTTCCTCAAAGTAGAGACATAAAACCTATACTTACCATTGTGCCTGGCATACAGAAAGCATTAATGAAGGAAAGATTAATCAGAATCCCAGTGGGGAAACAGGATAGGGAAACAGACAATAAAAATTAAATGCTTAAAAAAATTCCCACAAAAAGACATCACAAATGTCAATAAAACTTTCCAATGAAACTGTGGAAGGCCATTATTACTTATTTGTTCAAAATGCTTTGAATTTCCAGAATGACTTCCCAAATATTATTTGATTTGTTTAAAAACAAAATAAAACCAACCAACCAAAAAAAAACCAACAAACTTAGTAGGGCCAGAGATTTATCTCAGTGGTTCTGGCACCTGCCTAGCAAGCTCAAGGTCCCTGGTTTGATTCTGGTAACCACATACAACAACTCGGTATGGTGACTCACGCCCACTGGCAATCAGTACCACATACCACAAATGCTGGGCTTGGTGGCTCAAGCCTGTAATTCCAGCACTCAGGAGGCAGAGCCAGGAGGATTGCTGAGTTTGAGGCTTTCCTGAGCTACACAGTGAGCTCAGGGCCAGCCTGAACTATAAAGCGAGACCCTGTCTCAAAAAAATGAAAACCTCCCAGCACTCGGGAGGCAGAGACTGGAGGATTGCTGAGTTCGAGGCTTGCCTGGACTACATAGTGAGAGCTCGGAGTCAGCCTGAACTACAAAGCGAGACCCTGTCTCAAAAAAAAAAAAAAGAAAACCTACGGACGGAGATTTAGCTTAGTGGTTCTGGCGCTGGCCTCACAAACGCAACGTCCTGAGTTCGTTCCTGGGTAACCACATACAATGCTGGGCGTGGCGACTCACGCCCACCAGCAATCAATACCACATACCACAGTGCCAGGCGTGGTGGCTCATGCCTATAATCCCAGCACTTGGGAGGCAGAGACAGGAGGATAGCTGAGTTCCAGGCTTTCCTGGGCTACATAGTGAGCTCAGAGCCAGCCTGAACTACAAAGAGAGACCCTGTCTCAAAAAATAAAAAAAGAAAAAAGAAAACCTAGTAAATTAGAGATTTTTCTTCTCGAATCAGAAATGAAGTAAAAAGGCAAAGATAATGTATTTTACCTACTCTCGGGCTAAACATTTTATTAACTGGTAGAACCAGGTAAACCCTAGTCAAGCATTTTATTACATCATGACATTCTTTAAACTCACAATCAGATCCTTAAATTTGCGAGGAAAAAAGGATTAAGAACTATCACAATTCCTAATGTCAAGTTCTGTTAATTTAATGCTACTATAAAAAGTATTTGGAAAATCCACATTTTCTTTTTTGTTTTTAAATGGAATATAAAGTGAGCTTCCTATCTTGGAAAGAGCAAATGTTAAAGAATGTTTGTTTTATTTATTTTTTGGGGAGTACTGAGGATTGAACTTGAAGTTTATACTTGCAAAGCCAGGTGCCAGGAATCACTGAGTTAAATCCCTGGTCCTAAAGAGTATTTTTTTTCTAATCTTGGGAAGACTTACTGTCCTGATGAAATATTTTGACATTAGTACACCTCTGTCATTATAATTAGAAACCATCTTTCGTATAATATATTTACAGAGCCACAAATATGCTACCTTCCCTTAATCAGTATACTGTCATCTCTAGGTATCAAGGTTATACTATGTATGAAAATCTCAATTTAAGTGATATTAGATTATTTGCCTTCCTTTTATTTAGCTTTAAAATAAATTAAGATTGTTATATATTGATGGTTTCTACTTCTGTTTAAAATCTTTTTAAAATTTAAAAATATCTCATTTATATACAAAGCTTTTATTACCAATCACTCTCAAGTATCAAAAAAAGTACAAAAGTTTGCAGCCCACATTAGTCTTTATTGTATCTGCGGATGGGTAGAAACAGAAAAAAATATCTAGAGAGCTGAATACTGGAAGTTGTAGTCAATTCCATCTCGTCATGAAATTTATTTCAAAAACAGAAACAACCCTAAAATTAAACATAAAGTAATTTCAAGGTTTCCAACTACCTGCTGTAGCAACATACCAACATGCTAATTCTGGGGGTAGAGGATGGGGACAAAGGGAAAATAAAAATCCCCACTGCCTTTATTGCACTCCCAGACATATATAATAAAGTACTAATCTCTGTGCTTACAGATAATTTTCAATTTAGAAAAAGATTACAGTTCCACAGTTTTATTTTATTAACATTCTATAAAACAGAACAATTCCTCTACAGGCCACACATATCAAACTAATCCACTTTAAAAAGGAAAACTTCTCAGTGTTAAAGAACTACTTGTCTATACAAATATGGATCTATATATTAAAGCTACCTAAAGCAATCTTAAATTTTAAATGTGCTTATATTTTATTAATATCTTGGCTGAGACAACAAAAAAGTTCTGATACCTGATGCTAGGTGGAAGATCCATCTATTTCAGGCTCATCTTACCTGCCTGGTTATTGGTATTTATTGGACCTGATTTCAAAAGCAAAAAGAGAGGGAGATAGAAATCTATTTAGCAGGATTCAAGTCCTCCCAACTACTTAAAAAATATCCTAATCTCTGTGAATACACAACTGTGTTAATAATGGGGATTAAAAAAACAAAGATGTGGGTTTTTTATCAAATGGAATATTACTCTGCCATAAAAAGTGACAAGTTTCATTCATTTATGTGCAAATGGACATACCTTGAGGACATGTTAATAAGTGAAGTAAATATGTAAATACTGTATCTTTTTTTCTGGTAATGAGAACCTGTAGATGTAAATGAGATCTAGAATGTATGACAGATTTTGTGAAATAGGAAGTATTCAAAGGGAATGTGGTAGGGGAAAGTAATGAGGAGAAAGAATAAATATGATTTGAAAAGAAAAAGGAAGCACATGTATATAGGAGGTGGGGGATTGTGGGGCACGTAGGGATAATGGTAAAAATGAGAATTAACTCGGGCCGGAGGGTTAGCTCAGTGGTTCTGGCGCCTGCCTCGCAAGCGCAAGGTCCTGAGTTCGATCCCTGGTCACCACATACAATGCTGGGCGTGGAGACTCACGCCCACCAGCCATCAATACCACATACCACAGTGCCGGGTGTGGTGGCTCACGCCTGTCATCCCAGCACTCGGGAAGCAGAGACAGGAGGATTGCTGAGCTCGAGGCTTGCCTGGGCTACATAGTGAGCTCAGAGCCAGCCTGAACTACAAAGTGAGACCCTGTCTCAAAAAAAAAAAAAAAAAAGGACAATTAACTCGTATTATATACTGGTACAAATTCCCCAATGTTGAGTGTGATTTTGAGCTGATATATCAATAAAGAATTCAATTAAAAAAACAAAGTATATAAACAATATACTAAACTGATTTCTAAATGTTTCTTTTCAAGTTTTGGTAGCTGTGCTTCAGTAATTTGAGATAAGGTTTTTTTTTACCTATGTATATGAGTATATAACATCTGTATATGAGTACATATTCCTAAATACATACATGACTGCATAACATTTAAGGCATTTAATAATTTTTAGCTAAAATGATACTGAAGTAAACTACAGGCAATTACAACTGTAGCATCCCCATTTAAAAAAATATACAAATAAAGGACAAAATATTTGCAAACCATAAAAGTGGTTAATATCCAAAATATGTAAGAAATTCAAACAGCTCAATAGCAAGAAAACAAAAAACCTGACCAAAAGTAGACAAAGGACTGGAACAGAAATTTCTCAAAAGATAGCAACAAATGTATGAAAAAATGTTCAACATCAGAATAAGATATCACCTAACATCTGTTAAATTGGCCATTATTAAAAAGACAAAAGCTATCAAGTGTTGGTAAAGATGTGAAGAAGGGAACATTGTTGGTAGGAATGTAAATTAGTTCAGACAGTAGGCAATATGGCATGGATGGTCCTCAAAATATTAAAAGTAGAACTACTATATGATCTAGCAATCCTATTACTGGAAATATATTCAAAAGAATTGATACCAGTACATTAAAGAGATATCTGTACTCCCATATTCATTCTATAATGATATACAACAGCTAAGATGTACAATCAAAGTATCTCTCTACTGATGAATGGATACAGGAATGTTACACACACACACACACACATACATACAAAAAGACTCATACTCAAAAAAACAAGTATATCTTGTAATTTCTGACAACATAAATGAATCTAGAGAACACTGTGGTAAGTGAAATAAGCTAGGCATGGAAAGAAGTAGTGCATAACTTCACTTACATGTGTAATGGAAAAAAAATTTAAGAAGTAGAAAATAAAATGATGGTTACTAAGAGTGGTGATGGTGGGGAGAAAAGTGAATCTGGTCAAAAGATAAATTTAGAAATCTGTTGTATAATATGGTGACTACAGTTAATAATAATGTATTACACCCTTGAAAATTACTAAGTGTTTTCAAGTGCTCTGATTATAAAAATGCTGATGTTTTGCATATATTTAATAGCTTGACTTAGCCTTTCTGCATTGTACATATATTTCAAATGTTGTATACAATCATTAATATACAGTTATTTGTCAACTTAAATAAACAAGAAAACCACATTTAAGAACTAACTCAGTTCACTATACCAAAAGAATATACAGCACTATGTCCCAAAAAAAGTTAAGCATTTTCACAATTTTCAACTGAGTGGTTTACTCAGAGTTGGGAGAAATGCATTTTTAATTTGTGAAGATGTTGGTAGATAGAACAAGATCTGGAAATGTTTCTCAAAACTAAAATACTATCACTATCTTAGCAGCGTGTCACAGGAAGTAAGAAAATTTATACCAGTGAAAGTGTACTACATGAAATTATAACCGTAAGTTCACATAAATAAGTTATAGACTTGTTAAAATTTTCACTAATATGTAAATAGCCAATGCTGTTTAAAAATTGAAATACAAATTTAAGTTGAGAAGAGTCTATGAATTGAATTATTTTCTACAAACAAGGAAAAGATTGTCATGTTTCAATTTTATTATAATAATCATGTAGGACATAAGCAAAGTTTAAATATTACCTATGCAAAAAAATGTGAAGAGTGCTGATTCTATGACTTTGGGCTTTAATTTCTTTATAAAAGAAGGCTTTATTATGACATTTAAAGTTTGTTCTAGTATTATGGCAGCCCTACTAACTTGATTTTTAACAGTAACTGAAATATTTTTCTCTTAAATTTTACATTTTTATCCTAAAAATACTATTTAAAGAAGTTCAGAATTCTATCCAAGAGCTATGGACTATGTATGGACTATTAGGAGTTTAGACACACAAATACACACATTTTTCTCTATGCAGTTCTACCCATAATTTGAGAAAACTTATCTGGATAAATAGGTAGACCATTTAGGGATGTCCTTGGTTGGAAGGATGAAGAATATCTTACAAAATAAACAATTTAACTAATTTTCAGAACTAACAAAGTCAAAGGCATAAGTGTGTACTTTGCAAATTCCACAATGGCCTTGAAATGGGACTTTTCAGCTCTAAAGAGATGACTCAAATCTCCTAAAATACCACTTTCTGGCAGTATCATCTGAGAGTTGGTTTTCTCACCATAAATTAGAGATAAGTGTACTTACTTCAAAGGGCTGCAGTAGGAAAAGGAAAAAAACTGTTAATCCCTCAGAGTGGTACCTGGCATGCAGTAATGAACAGGAGTTTTAACTCAGTAGAGTTATCTCTGTTCTCTTCTACCTTGTAAACCCTTACCAGGTAAGCTTTCCTAAAAATCCAGTTAAATGATACCACTGTAAGAACCCAGAAATCATCTATTTCCTGAAGACCAAACTCTTCACCTTGGTTCTCAAAGTGCTTGTGCTCTGTACTTACATTTTTCTCCTTTTCTGAATTTAGTAGCTCTATTTTACTGAAGTGTTTTCCATTAAAAAGATCATGAATCATATATATAATACACATGTATATAAAATATATATAATATAACCCATCTAAAATGAAGCCACAGAGTATGAGACTGCCTTAAGTTCAACAAAGAAGGATATAAGAAATTATGAAATAAAATTTAAAATATGCAGCAGCCTCAGAGCATACAATGAGATTCCGCTTGCTGCATACTCAGAGCAGCTAAAGCACTGTCTACACAAGCAATGACATCTTTGGCTATGCTACACATTTTAATGGCCAACTTTTAAGTGACTGTTGAAACCCAAGCAAGCCAAGTATATGAAATAACCCTAGGACTCTGATGTGTCATAAAAAGGACAATTACTATGTCCTATCCAATGTTAAATATTGAAAAGAACCTCATTTCTCACCATACTACAGTAAGATATACCTCCTCACATTTGTCATTAAAGTGCTTCTTAAAGATCCTGCCTGTGAAGCCTTTTTTATTTTTGGTGTATAATTTTCTTTTCTTTTTTTTTTTAAGTCTCCCTATGTAGTTCAGGATGGTCTGGAGCACCTGAGGCTCCTCCTACCTCAGTTTTCCAAGTGCTGGGATCACAGGGATGTACCACCACAACTAGCTCTGTAATTATCTTTTCTTGGCTCCCCTTTTCATGAATCAAGCTCGTTCCCACTTTAATGTCTAAAAATGTAATTTTTCTACAAACTTTCTTAAATGAAAAATATTCAAAAATTGTTTCGCTTTTTTTCCATTTAAAAAAATTCTATTTCCATTTACTACCAAGAAAAAAGAATTTAATATGATACTTTCACTCAGAGCATCTAGCCTTGTGACTATCTCAAGCATTGTGTGAGTATAACATTAAATACTGTACTAGTATTTGTGACTAAATGTTTCATAATATACTATGTATTGATGTTAACAAAATTTTTCTTTATAATTATAATATTGCCTTATCAATACTGAGAGGAAGATATCAATCAAGTTCATATCTGAGAATCAGCTATTTTCAAATTTTCTTCTTCAAAAGACAGTTCTAGCCAGGCGTGGTGGCTCACGCCTGTAATCCCAGCACTCGGGAGGCAGAGGCAGGAGGATTGCTGAGTTTAAGGCTTGCCTGGGCTACAGAGTGAGCTCAGGGCCAGCCTGAAATACAAAGTGAGACCCTGTCTCAAAACAAAAAAAAAAAGAAGAAAATTCTCACAAACGTACCCTTTAGATTCTGGGAGATTGGAAGGACATTATTTTCTGAAGGCTTTTGTGACAAAACTTTTAAAAATCTCAACAACTATTTCTCTACCTACAAGTAATTCAAATACTTTAGCAAAGGGCAGAACCTTGAGTATGTTACTTACCTCAGGAGCAAACATGGTCTCATAGGTAGGATTGTACTGAACTTCCTTGACAGCAGGGTCAAGGTGAACTCCAGTTTCCAAGTCTTCCTAAAAAGAAAGTCAAATGAATTCAGAAGCTGTACCAGACTTTTTAAACACCAACTTTATGATTATTTGTAACACATGATTTAACTCTAATAATCAAGATCAACAAATGGAATGTGTATAAATAATGTGTAGGTAGTTTCACAGGTAAAAATAAGAATTTGTTCAAGATACTGAATTTATTAAAAATTTAAGAATTCTAAATAATACTATATAAAATGTTATAAAAGAAGGTCTAATTCTGCATTTTAATTAACTCAAAAGACTTGATCCTTTAGTTCCAAATTCACAACAGGTACTCCTTTTTTATTTGGCAAACTTATTAGATGTGTAAACAGATAGCACTCGATTGAGTACTGCACAGGAAATAAAAGGAAATGACAGGGCTTGAATCTTCTAACCTAAAGTTTTATAATCTGTGCCAATGTTTCCACCTTCTTAAATTCATTCCCCAGGTTAATGAACACAGAAGTCTCATCTTCATTGAAGAATCACTGGCAGTCTATTTTTTGCAACATCCTCATTTCCAAATGACTGTAGCCTGGACTTCCTCCTGGACTCTAGAGACTTGTATTTTTTCTCCCAGGACCTCCAGCAGACACCTCAAATTACTCCTGGTCCTGTCTTGGAGTGCCAGTGACTCCTTTCTAGCTTTCTCTAAGTTAACAGCAATTTATATTCTTACAGTTAATCAGGTGAGAATCTCTGGAGTTATCCTTGATTATTCTTCCCTCACACTCTATCTGATCCATCAGCAAATTTTCTTTCCTTACACATCCAGAGTTTGATCTCTTCTCCAACCATCTTTTTATCACCTTGGTTTAACTTAGCATTTTACATCAGGATCACTGTACTGGCTATTAAATGGCCTTATTGCTATTTGTCCTCACCCACCAAAAGCCTCATTTCACACAAGAGCCGGCACATTTTCTCGAAAAGATCATGCTGCAGCTTATGTTATTTCTCTGCTTGAAACCCCCAGTAGCATCGTCAGAGTAAAAGCCTAATAAAGAGTTACAAGGCATGTACAGTTGTCCTCAGGAAGTAAGCACATTTTCCTAGGGCAGTTTTATAGGGCCTTTTTGTCTTTCTGTACTGTCCTGTCTGAGAAATCACATATTAAAACCACATTATTTGCTTATAAATGTTTTTTAGTTGGGCCATTCAAATCACATGTTGAAAAATTTAAGGAAATTACATAACATGTATGAGCTACATTTTAGTAGTGTTGGGCTTATATATTTACTTTTATAAAATGAAGGACTTGGGGCCAGGGATGGTGCCCACTGGTGCCATGCCTGCCTGCCAAGTGCGAGGTTTGGGTTAGATCCCTGGTCCGAGAAGGAAAAAGAAAAAAAGAATATAAAATAAAGGACTTGAGTCTAAGTAGTGGAGGATTTACCTTTATGATCTGTCTGGTCCCTCACAACTTCCATCTTCTTCTAGTTTTATGCCTCTGCTCCATGGCATATTTGCCATTTCAGAAGATGCTAAAGCACAATCCTATCTCAAGAACTCTACCTTTAATCTTCTCTTTTTTGGAATATTATTTTCTTGAGTATCCAGAAGATCATTCTCTCTCCTTTTAAGTCTCCGCTCAATGTTTTCTGCTTTCTCTTCATAATGCTTTTTCTCTACCATATTTACTAACAGCCAACACATATATTTAGTTGTTTATTATCTACATTCTTCCACTAAAATGGAAAGTTACATAGTCTAGATTTGCTATGTACCAATATACCACCAACCCTTAGGTCTATTTCAGTCATATCTTCTTTATACTGTGGGCCATTTGCTGACAGGAGGGTACATCTGTCAACAGGCTGTAGAGGCAATGCAAAGTGACACTGCAAATTTTGCAAAACAGATGGGAATTTCATAAAGGTGACAATATTGATGAAGCAGAACCACCAGAGAAGATCTAGGCCAGCCAATGGCAGAAGACTAGAAAGCTAGGAAGAAAAAATAATATCACAGGTATGGTTATTGTTCTAAAATCTTATTACTCTTTTAATTTGAATCTTTATTGGTACATCATATATACACATCACGATGATGCTCAACATTGAGAATATGTACCACTATATGACACAAGTTATTTTTCCCATTTCCCTACCCACCCTACAACCACCTGGCCCTATACACAGAAGCTTTGTTTCCTTTTTTTAACCATCACATTTTTTCTTTCCCCTCATTACTTACTCCTAAACCCCATTTCCCTTTGAATATTTACTACTTCACAATATCTATTTACTACTCTTAAAACATCTTACAATGGTCCCTTTACCAAAGCAGGCTGCTCACTTTTTTTTTACTGGTCAGAAATACAGAGTCCAATAGATGTGACTCCCTTAAACTTCCTTCTGCTTTGGTTTCAAAGCAGTCCTTTTTATTCTTATGACTGAAATTACTACTTGAAATTTTTTTCAGCCTTGACCTTATTCCTGGCCTCTGGATCCTCACATCCAAATGCCAACTGACTTTCAATACATGTGGCAGTCACAGCATCCAACCCTGCAGTACTAAAGATATCACCTCCTTGTGACTCAGTGTTCACTAACAATCCAGGCGCTGAGTCTTCTTCTCTAGCAATCCCACTCGCATCGCTCTCCACACTGCAACTGCCAGTGTCCCGGCTCAGGGACCTGTGTGCTCCCTGTGACACCCTCATGTACTCTGCTACACCATACTCTGGCCGTGTTACACTCATGACAGACCTGAGGGCCGGGCGTGGTGGCTCACGCCTGTAATCCCAGCACTCGGGAGGTAGAGCCAGGAGGACTGCTGAGTTTGAGGCTTGCCTGGGCCACATAGTGAGCTCAGGGCCAGCCTGAACTCCAAAGTGAGACCCTGTCTCAAAAAAAAAAAAAAAAAAAAAAGGTATTAAAAAATGGTGAGGGCCGGAGATTTAGCTCAGTGGTTCTGGCGCCTGCCTCACAAGCGCAACGTCCTGAGTTTGATCCCGGTAACCGCATACAATGCAGGGCGTGGCGACTCATGCCCACCAGCCATCAGTACCACATAGTACAGTGCGGGCGTGGTGGCTCATGCCTGTAATCCCACACTCGGGAGGCAGAGCCAGGAGGATTGCTGAGTTCGAGGCTTCCCTGGGCTACATAGTGAGCTCAGGGCCAGCCTGAACTCCAAAG
>PVIC010043718.1:0-15313 GCA_004025085.1 Thryonomys swinderianus
ACACATCATGGTAGGTATTTGAGCAGAACAATCACATCATGTTTGTTACCATAATACAATAAATGCCAATATCAGTATTAAACACAGTAAATAAGACAAAAAAGGTTTGTTAGATTCTATACTGGATACTTTGAGCTTATGAGTTACCTCTATGTCTGACTCCTCACTGCACAGCTCCGGGTTACAGTGTGCTGCTGGGTGGCCTTCAGTCCACTGGAAATGGCCTGCACCCTGCAGCCTGGTCCGCGTGCTGCTCACTCAGTTCGCCGGAAGCATGGCACGGTGGGCTCGGAGTTGCTCGGTCCGGTCCGCCCGCCGCAAGTTCCCCGGTCCGCTGGGCTCACGGCACGGCGGGCCCGGGGCTGCTGGGTCCGGTCCGTCCGCCGTAAGTTCCCCGGTCCGCTGGACTCACGGCATGGCGGGCCCGGGGCTGCTCGAGGCAGGCACTCTTATTTTGAAACTCAGTTTCTAATCTTGGTTTGGCCCCTCACTCTTGTTCAAATATGATTTCTCCCCAATGATATTATTCTGAGAAATTATTTCTATATGAATTGTTCCCAGTGCTTTGTGCATGAGCTCAGACTTGCATTATAATCTTCCAGCTGGATATTTATATATCCCTCCAATACCAAAAGGCAAACATGTTAAAAACCAACTTTTCCTTTTCCTCTAGGACACCAGTTCCTCTACTTAAATTCACAGCTTCCATTCATGGTGCCACTGTCTTATCCGTTTATAACCTCTATTGTTAATCCTTTCCCATTTTTTACCATATCCTCCCATCCATTCTTAAAGTCCATCACAAAGTTCTCTAACCCCTTCCAACGAATCATTCCCATCTAACCTCGATATTTAATTCTTGTACTCTCAATGGCTCCATTCACCTCTTGGAAATTCTCACCTGGTCTCCTATGAGCTATTGCTGGAGAAAGAAAACTTTAAAATGTGATAGATGTGTTTTTAATCTCTTTCTAATTCTGTGATCTTAAGCAATTTTCTCAAGGCTTCTAAGCATCAACTTCCTCCATAAAATGGTGGTTCATTACCCAAGTATATAAGATGATATAAAGTGCTGAGTGTGTTACTGCTCAAATGTTTGATTACTTTTCCCCTAAAGAAGTGTTGTGCTTGTGTTTTTCCATATCCCTGAACCTTAAAGGACTTCTTCTTTTCTACAAAAACAAGACTCAGGGGCCAGAGATTTAGCTCAGTGATCCTGGTGCCTGCCTTGCAAGTGCAAGTTCCTGAGTTTGATCCCTGGTAACCACACACAGTGTTGGGTGTGGTGACTCACACCCACCAGAAATCAATATCACATACCACAGTGCTGGGCATGGTAGCTCATGCCTGTAGTCCCAGCACTCGGGAGGCAGAGACAGGAGGATTGCTGAGTTTGAGGCTTGCCTGGGCTACTAGTGAGCTCAGGGCCAGCCTGAACTACAAAGCGAGCCCCAGCCTCAAAAAAAAAAAGACTCAGAAACTTGTTAGCCCTCCACAATATAATCCTAGCTGTTTTCCTCTCCTTCATTTCCCAAACTGGCCTTCTCCATCTTCCCCAAACACACCCCATGCTGATCTTCCCATGGATACAACTTCCTCATTATTCTCCACCAAGATCTTTGCCGCCTTTAAGAAACATCATTCCTTCTATGAAATCTAATTTTGACAGCAAAATATGATTTTTTTCTAAATCCTTGCCTCACTTTCTTTCCTTTTTTTATTATCTATCCCGTTCTTATTGTGGTGCTGGGTAACAAAGGCACGGCTTCTCAAACCCTAGACAAGTGAGCCACATTACTGTGTTAATATTTGTATTACAGAGTCTGTCACCTTCACATTGATCATTGGTGTGTGTCCATTTTTCTTCTTCTCAACTGTGAACTGGGAACCGTACAATTTCACCTTCATCTCTAAAGCCTGATACTTCCCTCTTACACAAAATGCAGAAAATGGGCTGAAGGATATTTCCCTGGGAAAATAACATCTATTTATTAAGCATATAAATTGAAATGGGCAGGGCTGGAGATTTAGCTCAGTGGTTCCAGAGCCTGCCAAGCAAACCCAAGGTCCCTGGTTCAATCCCTGGTAACTACATACAACAATACTGGGTGTGGTGCCTCAAACTCACTGGCAATCAGTACCACATACCACAAATGCCTGGTTTGGTGGCTCATGCCTGTAATCCCAGCACTCAGGAGGCAGAGGCAGGAGGATTGCTGAGTTTGAGGCTTGCTTGGGCTACAAAGTGAGCTCAGAGCCAGCCTAAACTACAAAGCAAGACCCTGTCTCAAAAAAAAAAAAGAAAGAAAGAAAAAATTTGAAACGTGCAATCATTAAATACCTTTGAGGCTCTGGTATATTCTGAGTACCTACAACAGTGATTAAAATATAACAGGTATTCAAAAGCCACCTTTTGAATGACTTTATGATCCAAGAATATCCTATAAGCCCAGAAAGAAACCTCATATAATCAAAAATTTTTTAAAATTTCACCTATTGGGCCCAAGATTTAGCTCAGTGGTTCTGGTGCCTGCCTAGCAGGCGTAAGGTTTCTGGTTCGATCCCTGGTAACTGCATACAACAATACTGGATGTGGTGACTCACACCCACTGGTAATCAGTACCACACATCACAGTACTGGGCATGGTGGTTCATGCCTGTAATCACAGCACTTGGGAGGTAAAGGCAGGAGGACTGTTGAGTTTGAGGCCTGCCTGGGCTACATAGTGAGCTCAGGGCCAGCCTGAACTATTAAAAAAAAAAAAGCAAAAAATAAAAAATTACATTGATTATCAGCACCAAAGCTCTCAATGATCTCAACATCTCATATTGGGATTATCACATCATAGACAGGAAATGAGCACCAGCTGTCCATGCAGAGAAAGGAACAGCCCTGTCCACACATCCCTGGGTGCTCCTATCCTAACAGGCTTCTCTGCAACTGCCTGGGACCTTCCAGTCACCCAGTGTTCATTTCCATCTGACTCAGGACCCGTGAAAGCCAGCCAGCAGTGTGATTCAGACACTGGGACTTGTGTCCTCTGCTACAGTCAGAAGCCTGGAGCGATCACCCACCAGAGTCAGAAAAACACTACATTCTGTGAATGCTGACACAGCTTTCAACCATGTCTATAAATCTAGCCTTTTTCTTTCCTTCTCTAGAGGGTTGGGAGGAAACAGGATGAGGACATGAAAACTTTCCAGTGAGAAGGACCTGGTTCGGAATGCTGGCCCCACCAGTGACAGGAAATGCAGCTGTGGATATAGTATCAGCCTCCTTGGCCTCAGATTTTTTACCTCTGAGATAACACCTACCTTATAGCATTGTGGTACAAATTAACACTACTCTATATAAGGCACCAGGAGTGTAAGTGCTTTTGGCATTACTGTGGCTACTAAACATCAAAGGGAACAACCACAGAGACTAAGCCAGCATTCCTCCTACAAACCCTAAGAATCCATCTGGAACCATTCTCTTGGATACGCCTCATCTTACCCCTTTGAAGGATAATGGCAGGTTCCTGTGAAAAATAATTAAGTATCAATACTTAGGAAGCACTTTCAGATTGGTTTTCTGAAGTTGCCCCCTCCAGAAAGTTCACTGATTGGACAGCACTGTTCTCCCCTTGAACCTCAAGTTTCTAACAATATCCTTGTCATTGTCACCTATGGGTCCCCTCTACCTCCAGCCATCAGCTTTGTCTCCACCACCACACCCAATGCACTGCAAACTCCCTTGGCGGTCCATTATCACCCTCATTCCAATGGCTTCTACCCAGGGGCAAGCAGAATAGGCAAAAGAGAAGAGACTTTTTCCCTAAGGGCCACAACCTATCAAAAGATGGCCAGCAAACTTGGGCATCTTGACAACTATGCACAAAAACAGCTGCCATTTTTTTGTTTTCACTATAATGAGTGAAAAGTAGAGACCTTGGTCTGGCTGCTTCTGAACCACATACTTCCTACAGTATAATTTGCTTCCTGTATTATAGGTACAAATCTTACCTACTTAAATCACACAGACTATGATATATTCCTCCCATCATGGGCCATCCTGGACAGTGTAGTCACTTGCCAAATTGTTGATTTTTTGGGGTTTTTTTTAGCTTCTTTGCTGATTCTCTTAGACCAAATAACACTGATTCTGAAACACTCTCTCCACTGGTTTCTGAAGACAGTATTGTAATTTTCAACTCTATGACCTAAGGCCCAATAGAGGTAGCTGGGGTCTAGGAGCCTAAAACTAAGATGGAAAAGTAGTTTGCCCCTTTGTAACCACAGGCTCTACACCTATGAATTCAATCAACCCTGGATCAAAAGTAGTCAGGAAAAAATTACACACATACAAAACATGTACAGACTTTTTTTTCTTTATAATTACTCCCAAAAGAAGAGAGTTTCATTACCTAATCTGAAGCACTTACATTGTAGTATGTATTATAAAGAATGGACAGATGATTTAAATTATACCAAACTAAGTGTGAAGGCTGTATGCAAATATTTAATATTTTATATGAGGGACTTGAACAGTGTGGATTTTTGGTATCCATACGATGATGAAGGTAGGCTAACCCTTTATGGATATGAAGGATGACTTATTTGTTGACCATGTCTTATGGCAGCCCCTTATTTGCTCGTTCACAGTTTTGATAGAACTTCCTCAAAATCACATTGCTTAATTCAGCCATCTATTTTTCTCCTAGCTGTGACTCACCAAACCTACATCATTTCTCATGAGTCCTTCACAGCAACATTTTAACTCCTGTAGCTGACTTCAAACCAGCTCTTCTTCAATCCCATTCCCCTTTAATGGGCTCTTCTTTGCCAAGTGATTTTATTCTAGAGAGCTACTCTTCCCAAATTACCACACGGCTTATTATGTGGTTGGGTCAAAAATGTCAAAAACTTGCCAGGCGTGGTGGCTCACGCCTGTCATCCCAGCACTCGGGAGGCAGAGGCAGGAGGATTGCTGAGTTTGAGGCTTGCCTGGGCTCCATAGTGAGCTAAGGGCCAGCCTGAACTAAAAAGCAAGACCCTGTCTCAAAAAAAAAAAAAAAATGTCAAAAACTTGCCAAAAGTCTTGCCCTGATAAAATCTTGTTCCCCCAGGGCCAGAGATTTAGCTCAGTGGTTCCAGCGCCTGCCTCATAAGCGCAAGGACCTGAGTTCGATCCCGGTAACCACATACAATGCTGGGCGTGGTGACTCACACCCACCAGCAATCAATACCACATACCACAGGGCCAGGCATGGTGGCTCACGCCTGTAGTCCCAGCACTTGGGAGGCAGAGACAGGAGGACTGCTGAGTTCGAGGCTTGCCTGGGCTACATAGTGAGCTCAGGGCAAGCCTGAACTACAAAGCGAGACCCTGTCTCAAAAAAAAAAAAATCTTATTCCCCCAATGCAACAGTGAAAATTACCTGATTACAAGGGTCCAAATAGGTTAATCCATTCATTAGTTCATAGCAGAACAGGCTACTAAGAGTGGGACCCAACTGAATGGAGTAGGTCTTAGGAGTGTTGTCTTGGAGATCATATCTTATCCCCGGCACCTCCCTCTCTGGTCCTGTCCCTCTCTCTCTTCTTTCCAGCAGCCATAAAGTGAGCAACTTCTATCTCTTGGATCTTCCACCAGGACATTCTGTCTTACCTCAAACACACAGCCATGGAACCAGTGCTAGACCATGGACTGAGACCCCTAAAACCCTGAGCCAAAATAAATCTTTCTTCTTTTAAGGTGTTTATGTCAGGTTTTTGTCCCAGTGATGCAAAGCTAACATACTCAAAAACACTTCACGGGGATTACTGTTGCATAATAAAATCTGAAGTCTTCCAAGAAGCACCTAGAGCCCTCCATGGACTTGCACCCTCCCCCGGCCTCATCTCTAACCACAGCTAACTGCTGAGTACGTCATGCATTTCATGTATTTACAAATCTTTACCTACGACTTTGCTGTGCTGTCTGACTGAAAAAGGAGTATCCTTCCTCACCTTCCAAACCTGAAAGTCTCTCCTGAACTTTCCAGATTCTCCTCGAGCTACACCTTATCACCTAGCATTGCCATCTTCTTCCATTCTGTCCCCACTTCCACATCTTATATGCCCTACTGTACCTATCACATTTGATGTCTTTTATTTATTTCTGCCTCAACTACTAAACTGTGAGCTCTTTAACAGTAGAAGCCACTTCTCATTTAGCTTGACTTTCTGGTACCAGACAAAATGGCAGGGTCTCTGTGAAGATTTACTGTGTTCATATTTTCAAATTCTTTTCAGAAGTCTTTTCAGAAGTCTTTGTGATTATTTGACCTAAACCTACAACAGCTTGAAATGACCAATGGTGAATGGTTTCTTCCTGTATTAACTGGTTGGAGTATCATTTCATATTCCACCAGGCCCTGAAATATCCTTTTTAGAAATCTTCTTTCTTAGAAAGTCATTCCACTTTTGCCACTTTGAACAAGCCTGGAAACTTTGGTGTTTACTTTGAAACCAAAAATTGCCTTAAGAGCACTTTGTGCACTTGGAGAAGATTTTGAGCAGAGACCCACAGAGATGATTAAAGGCTGGAAAACAGATCAAGAGAACTGGAAGGAAAATCTAAAGGTAATTTAGGAATCAATGTCAAGCATGGGAAAGGTTGTTATTTCCAAGGAGGGTGACAAACTTGATGTTCATAACCTGGAAGGTGAAAACAACAGGAAATGAAGTGAGTTGATAAACAGAAATAGGTAAGACAGTGAAGAACTTTGTTGGCAGAAAACATTTCTAAAAAGCAGGATTGGATAGGAATGATGCCCTCTCCTTCTCAAAAGACATACAAACATAGGCAGGGCTTCTGACTATCTGGATCGGTACCCATGTAATACTAGACTGGGGGGATGGGTTTGTAGTTTTTTTTTAATTTGTATTTGTAGTTTTGAGGGACATTCTGCCTGTAGATAAGACACAGAATTTTGGCATGAAGGGCCCACACAAACTGACATAACCCTCGTAACTCTAAAATTCTGGAGAAATTATATCTGAGAAATTGAACTCATCTCTTTCATCAAACATTTATTTATTAGCCCTTTTCTAGGCCAGTCCCTGTGTTAAGTACCACAACAATGACAAAGGCATTGTTTTTTCTAAAAAGAGAAAGAGCTGATGTGTCCCTTACAGCACTGTGGGGCCTCAGCCGGCAGAACTGTCTGCACAAGTACACAGATGTATTTCAAAACCAACATCAAAGCTACTTGCATTTCCTCTGAGTGGCACCAGGCCCAGCTGCTCTAACCTCCCAGCCTTTGCAAGTGTTATTTCCTCTACCTGCAAAGCCCTTCCCCCACCTTCTTAGGAAATTGTTCTTTGTCTTTTAAACCTTGGTGCTCCTGCTAGAGTTTGTTGCTCCAAACCGTGTTGTCCTGGCTGCAACTCCTTTCACCCCCACTCTAGATTGCAATAGCACTTTCATGATTCCTGGCTGCATGCTTTAGAAACTGACTCAAAGTAGCTGTAGTAACACAGAATTCATTGAAAATATATCAAGGGTTCAATAGTAAGTAGGAGAACAGGCTTGGAAATGCACAGAGTCCACAGGAGTTGGTGCCAAAAAAACAGAAGCCACAACTATCTCATATCCAAAAACATCAGAACCAGATATTTCTACCTCACTGGAGGTCATTAACACTCTCAAAATATTCCCTCTACACTATTCTCAACCCCCTAGAAAAGGATTTAATTGGCCAATCTTATGTCTGATGACCAGCCTGACCAGCATGAGGCTGTACTAAAGTGGAAGAGGAAGATCCTCTTTTTAGTTTCCCAGTGTCACTGGACGGGCTCTAAGAAAGTCTCCCCCAAGGGAGCATGGTGAAATCAATTCATCCCTCCTCTCTCTGGAGTCCGTGTTCTCAGATTTCATCACAGGATACCTCAGTGAGAGGAATAGATAGATTTATTAAGCAAAATTAAGTGGGAAAGTGAATTATAGTCTGGCACAAGGCTATTTGTGTGTTCTTGGGGGTAGAAATTATGGAATCTGTGAATCTGTTATGCAAAAGTAAAAGCATAAACCCCATTTACAGGTGAAAGTCTCAATTTAAAGGTGACAGACAAGGGTCTATTTTACAAGCTTATTGTATTTTTCAAGACTCTTAGGCATTTTAGGGTGAGTTGCTTGGAAAAGAAAAAAGAATGCATTGTAACCTTGAATAACTAATCAAGTCCTGAGGTTGTAGTTTTCTTAAAAGTACGATTTAAAAATTATAATTTTTCTCATCTCCTTTCTCCTGTTTCTATCTTACCTAACTGGAATTGGTCACTAGAAGTGGTCATAACACTCAGTAATGGAGAGATTATTACTCCAAAACAGAGATTAGAATACATGGGAAGAAAAAACGCACAATAGGCAGCTCCCTCCTGCACGCAACACTTTGCTTTTGTCTCTGTGTAATCTGAAACCTAGCTGCTACCTGAGGGCAGGTGCTTCCTTAGGCCAGGAGCTTTACCTTTCATCCCTGTTTCATATACCGTGCATACAGAGTCAGGGATCAATAACCTCGTACAGGTCAGGCTCCTGATCAATATTTGCTAAATGGCCCATGAAAGCCAAGACCATATTCATCACTGAACCCACCAACTCCAAAATCAGTGCTTTTTTCTGTTATATCCCAATGTTAGCAGCAATAGTGTCGGGGCTTTAAACTAGTTGTGTGTTTCTTAATCTAAGGAATGGGTAGTTGTTTGATTCCTTAATAAACTGAGATTAGTATTTGTGGGCCAGTGATATAGCTCAGTGGTGCCATGCCTGACTAGCAAACACAAGGTCCTGAGTTTGATCCCTGGCACTAAAAAAAATCAGTATGGGTGTATTATTTCTTGGCTGCTCAACATGTTCATAGAACTATTTACCTTTGAGTCTAACTACAGTATCCATCACATTTCTCAAACAATACTACTACTCATAGACTTTGATTTTTACCTAGTTAATGAGTTTAAAAAGAGGAAAATAATAAAAAATAACACTACCAGAAAGTTAGAAATAATCTCTAAACACAATACAACTAAATGTAGTAAAGCATTAGTGAGACAAGTGAGCATGACTAGCTTAGGAAGGCAATCCTGCCAAGGTTCAGTGACAGCATCCGTGCCACTCAACCCTGTGGCTTTACATCATTTATTTCATCTGATTTCAAATTCATTCTGAATCATACTTGGCCCTGCTATGAGTATTGCATCACTGAGATGAATAAATGCACACCTTGTTCAAAAGAAAACAGAGTCTTTGGGAATTCGTCGGCAGGATTTCAAAAGTTCCGGATTCAGATCTTACAGATGGTAAAGATGTAAACTCATCTCGCTTTGAGGATGTAGTAGTGTCAAGGACACAGAACAGAGCAGTCAGGCTCGACAAATGAATTAACAACATCTTGGCCCTCTATGGTATCTTTTGCCTTAGGTTTTTAGTCTTCAGATCATATCAAAGAAAGAAATTAGCCTTGTATTCCAAACTCATAGATCTGTATCTCATAAAACTGGCTCAGAAGTCAAGTTCTAGGTCCTTCTTCAATATTTCACATGAAGATTATAAATTTAAATACTCATGTTTTCTAGGTCAATAAAAGGTCATTAACAAAATTTCTGCATATTTAGTTGACTGAATTACATTCAGGTTTCTAGAGAAATAATTTTTGCTAAATTAAGGAGCAAGATAGGTAAAATCGTGTGTAAGATTCTCTCCAATTTTTTTTTTGAGACAGGGTCTTGTTTTGTAGTTCAGACTGGCCCTGAGCTCACTATGTAGCCCAGGCAAGCCTCAAACTCAGCAATCCTCCTGCCTCTGTCTCCCAAGTGCTAGGATTACAAGCATGAGCCACCACACCCAGCACTGTGGTATGTGGTACTGATTGCTGGTGGGCATGAGTCAGCATGCCCTGTGTGGTTATATATGATTACCAGGGATCAAACCAGGGACCTTGTGCTTGCTAGGCAGGCGCCGGAACCACTGAGCTAAACCTCCGGCCCAAGACTCCAATTTTGAAGAGTCTGCCAGTTAAGCTACTCATATACTCAAACTAACAAATGATAATAATTTATGCATATATATATGATACATAATATATATGCATACATACAAAGACTCCCCCTTTTCTTCTCCCCTTAAAAATCATTTATAATGCAGAATTAGGTCTCATTGATTCAAACCTACATTTACAAGCTAGCTGCTATCTTCCAAGAACTTAAAAGAAACTGTCAACCGCCCTGAAAGTATTTTCAAGTTGCTTTTGCTGATGTGATATCTTTGGTGGACCTGCCTGACAACTCAATTGTTTTTACTGCAGCTGCAGTTACCTGTGGTTTCAAATGAACTACTGTGCATGCTTTGTTTACTTTATCCCTTTTTCCTGTTGGAAAAACAGCTGGAAAACAGACATCCTGCTGTTCAGGGCCTCCAGCTTTGGAATATTAACAGGAAGCCACAATAAGCATCTCCATTACTTCACCTGTGGCATTAAAGGCAGACAGAATGGAACCTATCAGGAGGAACTGATTTAAAGCAGAGTGAAGCAGTTTGGGGACCATATGTCTGAACATCCAAAAAACTGCCACTAGCCTAATAAATTGGCTTCCTTCATGTGCAGTTCAGCCAGGAAAGGGGAAAAAAATCCATTTCCTACAGAAAAAAATCAGACAGGCCTCAATAACCTGCAGCAATAAACAGAATAAAGTTCTGTATTTGGAGTATTGAACCAAGAACTACTATCACGTGATTTATATCAGTTGCTTTTAGCAAAGGATGTGGAAATAGATAGCAATAGTATGTGGATGGGAGAGAAAACAGCTATGAGATACTTTCGTGTTTCCCATTATGTATAATTATTCATCCTAAGACGGTTATTGCATAAGCATCATCCCAAATATCTTTCCAGCTGATGGAAGAAAGACAGCAAATGAGAAAAAGAAGAAGTAGTTATAAAGAATCAATCTCCAAAACAGAAGACATGGCTAGCGTGATATTCAGCCTAAGGTTCTTTATGTAATTAACACCTGCATCATCATAAGTCACAAATGTTTCCGGAAGTGGAAGGGTTGAGTACAGATCTATTTGCCCGTAGGTGGAATGAGCCCAGGAAAGAAAAATATTCTGGAAAAACATCTCCCCTTACTTTAGAAAAGGAACTACTAAGAGAAGACAAAGAGAAGGAATAAAAATTTCAACATGAATGACTGATCACACATGTGAACTTCATTGTGTTTTACTTATAGGGTACTTTCTTTCTCACAACGCATACAGTTAGTCTGCCTGCTTTTACTAAACACAGTTAAGGAAGAGAATGCAGGGTGGGGATATACTGCAGTGGCACAGCACTTACCCAGCATGCACAAGGCCCTGGGGGAGGGACAGCT
Source organism: Thryonomys swinderianus (assembly GCA_004025085.1). NCBI lineage: Eukaryota > Metazoa > Chordata > Mammalia > Rodentia > Thryonomyidae > Thryonomys > Thryonomys swinderianus. Next base: position 11,389 of record PVIC010043718.1, read on the forward strand.
CATATCAAAATGAGATTCTTTAGGACAAACTGACGTTCCAGAAGCTCACCGTTCTCTGCAGTCACTGTGAGCCCATGAGTCAGCTGCCCCGCGTTCAGTTACACAAACTTGAATAAATCACTGTATGACCCTGACATAAGGAATTCCTCCATTTTCCCAAGGAGAAGATTGAAAAAGTTTCCTTCCAATTTCTGGAATTATATCAACTTTTAAGAATATTAATAGAGTATTCAAATGTCTATAATATAAGTGTACTAACTTGGTTGTAAACATTTAACATCATGTGAAATAATAATATGGAAATAGTTTTTTCATTCATTTCATGAAACAGTTTTCTTCACATCCTCAGCATGCAGCATTGACATCATTGTTACGTGGTGGTCTTTGTGACACAAACCATCTCCATTTCCATAAGGGTTATCTGATGCTGTCTTGAGAAGTTTTATCCTCAAACACAAGTGCCCATTCACATAACATGAAAATAATTCCTTTGTTCATTCTTCCTGGGAATAAATATCTGTGCTGCTTTGTTCCTGTCATGTAATATAATAACTAATATATCCTTTTAGAAAGGCCTCTTCTGAAAGGCAGTTTTGTGATGATATTCAATCCTTGCAACTGTGAAGTCACCACCCCCCTCCTCAATGACCAAGAACAATGAATAAATCTCTCCAGTTTCTTTGCCTCCTGCTTTAAAGATTCTCCAGGTGACTCCTATCTGCCCAGCTCTCCCGGGGCCATCCTGGAGCACAGGTATTGGAGCAGCTGAAGAAGTATTCTGAAACTTCTGAGCTTTCTTAAGACCGAACTCTAAAGTGACCCAATCCTTTCTGGGAGGCAAGTTTGGAAACTATCTCATGTTGTTCTCCAGCATATAAAGTGCTTAATCTCTCGAAGCATCTGTTTCCTCCATTGTAGTACAAGGTTAATAATAGCTCTTTGCCCACAGAAAGCGAGGGAGGATTAAATGAGATAGTGTCATACAGCGACAGTACAGTTCTGTGCATCTAGAAAAGTGTGCTACCCACTGATGCTGCCCCAGACTGGGGTTCCACAGATAAAAACCCCAAATTGGAGATATATGGTCGAGTCAGCTCACAAAGATCTAAAATGAAGCAGACATGGACAGGTAAAAGGAACTTGGATTACTATTATTATTATTCCAAAGGAGGAAAAATGAGTAATGTGATAAATGCAACAGGAAGAGCTTATAAGCAAAGGAAAAGAAGTATTTCTACTTTTCCTCTTCACTCCATAAATGGCCATGATGTCCATCTGAATCACAGTATAAAGGGCCTACGTCACATAGAAAGGTTAACTTGTAGTCAGTGAAAGTTGGGGGTAAGAGCAATCAACTTCAAAATAGAGGCTGTGAAAGACTTCTAAGATGAGGAAACATTTTTGATACAGCCCCGTCTAAACAGTGCTATTAAAGGAAAGATTGTGCAAGATCCCAAATTGACCCTGTGTTTCTGTGCATTAAGATGAGGTACACATAAAATTAAAACACAAGAAATAAGTGCTAGGAACAGAATATATAAACCTGGGCAGTGTGGGAAGCTCAATGGTAGCACATTTTTCTATGGATCTTGATTATCAAGTAAATTAACATTTTGATGTCTTTTTGTAGTTTACAGCTACTGTTAGAAAAACCATAAACTTGGAAACATCAAGGGCCTGAGTTCACATCCCAGCTCTGCTTTCTACTGTGTGACTTTGAACAAGCTCCTCAAACCCCCTGAAATTATGTGTTGTCTGCACGCAGTACATGAAAATGACAGCCCAGCAGGCTACCATGAAGATTACACGCAGCACACATGGGATGCCTCATCTCTGTGAGTTGCACACAGGAGACTCCCCAAATACTGATCCTCTTCTCTCCTGGGCTGCACCCCGAGCGTCTGCTAGTTTTCAGAAGCCGGAGTCATTGTACTGCATTGCTCGCTGAGACCCTTCCACATGGAGGAGGATGATTCCAATGATAGCCTGGCACAACCTTAGGTAGGAAGATCCTCTGGAGGTGGAACTAGACAAAAGCAGACACTTCTGCCGAGTCCACGGGTGGTTAGGTTAGTTATGGCCAGCTAGTTATGCTGTTTAGACACGCTCTCAAAGGGAATCTTGTTCTTGGTCTTCAGCCTACAATTTCTAGAAATATCTGCACAACTTCCTTCTCATCCAGATAGGGCTGACTTAGATGGTTTTGAACATTTTAGCAGGGTTTATTGAGCAGGACGAAGTTTAGTGATATAACAAAGACTCAAAGCACAGTGACTGAAATAAAACCAATTACTACTTTCCCATGTACCAGTTCAGTGGGAAACAGGACAGGACATTAGGACATCATCATCATTGAGACATAACTTCCATCTGTGGGCTCCAGGCAATGTCTACACAGGGAGAAGGACAGACAGGGTCGGGGCACAGTGCATACCTTCCTAAGAGTACAACCCACTAGAGCTATACATACATATGTCAGGTCACACTCCATATTGCCAGATTTAGTCACGTGGCCACGTCAGCTATAAGGAAGATTGTACGTGCTGACTCATGCTGGAAACCCGAAAAAAAGATGGAACGGGGATATGGGAACAGGACCATCAATGGTGTCTGCTTCACAGTCAAGAGAAAGGAGATGGTTTGACTTATTTATTAAAGGACCATTTAGATTTTGGGAAGTATGAACAGTATATCCTTTAATCTGAAATTTGATGCAGTAGTTATGGATAGAATGCAATGAACAAAGATCCTAGCGACACGAATTGAGGTAATAAGTACAAACCTTGTTTATATAACAGAAACATGAGTCACTGAGTCTTACTGAAGCCAAGGTACATCTGGGAAAATCTTAATATGCTGACCCACAAAAGGAGTTGGAATAGAACCGTATTGGAATAATGACAGTATTTAGCCTCAATTTTTTTTAAATAAAAAAAGTTACAGGACAGCAACTGAAACAAGCCTAGACTGCTCTGGAGAGCTCCCAAGAAAAAAGAGTCCCACTCTGATGCAGAGTTCATGGTTTATGAAACGCCAGGTCCGATGAAGTGACAACACTCCCCATTTGACCAGAAGAAATATTTCTGAGGCCAAAGACTAATAATTCTAATTTGTAGTCAAGAATAACTTTACCAGGTGCCATTTTGAAAACTCTTTATGGAAATATTTTCCAAACTATTTGAAATACCTTAACATATTACTTTACTTCTTTGTCTAGGCTACATGTTTTGTTCATACCTGCAGGAATTTTAAAGTATTTTTACTATGAAGAATCCATTCATTAATTTAAAAGTTTGCCATAATCTCATGAACATTTTCATTTACAACTGGTTCCCTTTGTTTGATTATACACTTGGGAAGAATCTCTACGTTGGAAAGCACAGAGTTTTTCCAACAGAAACAAGAGAGTACACCAGCATTTTTAGATGCTACAAAAATAAGAAGGGCCAGAGATTTAGCCCAGTGGTTCCTTCGCCTGCCTACCAAGCACAAATTCCATCCCTAGTAACCACATTCAACAATGATGGGCATGGTGACTCACGCCCACCAGCAATCAATACCACATACCGCAATGCTGGGTGTGGTGGTTCACGCCTGTAATCCCAGCACTCAAGGAGGCAGAGGCAGGAGGATTGCTGAGTTCAAGGTTTGCCTGGGCTACCTAGTGAATTCAAGGCCAGCCTGAACTACACCGCCAGACCCCATCTCAAAAAAAGAAGAAGCAAGAGGAGGAGGAGGAGGAGGAGAGGAAGAAGAAAGAAGAAGAAGAAGAAGAAGAAGAAGAAGAAGAAGAAGAAGAAGAAGAAGAAGAAGAAGAAGAAGAAGAAGAAGAAGAAGAAGAAGAAGAAGAAGAAGAAGAAGAAGAAGAAGAAGAAGAAGAAGAAGAAGAAGAAGAAGAAGAAGAAGAAGAAGAAGAAGAAGAAGA
>PVIC010043719.1:0-15307 GCA_004025085.1 Thryonomys swinderianus
CATCCCAGCACTCGGGAGGCAGAGGCAGGAGGATTGCTGAGTTCCAGGCTTGCCTGGGCTACATAGTGAGCTCAGGGCCAGCCTGAACTACAAAGTGAGACCCTGTCTCAAAAAAAAAAAAAAAAGATTCATTAGAACAAAAAGTGGAATGGTGCTTCCAGAGCTGGGGAGAGGGAAAATGGGAATCTACTAAGCAATGGGCATAAAGTCTTGGTTAATCCAGTGATAAAAGCTCTGGAATCTGCCATACAACTTTGTGCTATAGTCACCAACACATAACCTAGTGTATACTTAGGATTTCGTTCTTACTACAATAAAATAAAGTTAAAGGCATACAATTTATGGTTCCACGAGGGTACACGATTCATTGGGACTCAGAATCCCTGAGCAGAGGTGGGCGATCTTTGTAGTTTTCTTCAGATTGCGAAGGACTGGTCACCATCCCACGTGTCCTCTAAGATGCTGGCGTCCTGGTGAATTAACACCTCGGGGAGCGAAGCGTTTCTTTTGCACTCAGCGCGCTCTTCAGCTGCAGGACACGCTGGGGGTGGTCTGGATACGCCGCCACGTCCATCTCATCGCCCAGGGCCTCTCCCTCAGCACCCCTGCTCAAAAGTCCCCTCCTCCCACTATTCAGAGGGAGCTGGAACAGTGGTTTCTGCTGCTTCCCTTTGTCCCCTCTCTGCACAGGATTTCAAAAAGCAAAACATCGATCAGGCAACTGTCCCAGATTGTCTCAGAAAATACTCCAGCCCCCCAAACAAGTTATTCTCTTTGGTTGCCATTGAACACGCTTCAGTTTCATTATATCAAATGTATAATTGGAAAATGGCATGAGATTAATTATGGAAATGCTTTTCAATTTCAATAGTCAATTAATAAGCAACTGTATGAAGACCACAATAATTACATTGTTCTGGAAGCACAGCACTACGAGTCTTATTTCAGTATATTTAGACTTTTCAAAGAGAATCTGATTGACATTTATTTTTTAATGAATTTGACATTCAAGGAATGCATGCATTTACCTTAGATATCGGATTATAAATTAATGTGTAGCAAACTAACATTGATTTTCTTTTTCATGTAGGATCATCACCACTGAGAACTTTTCTGTGTTAATTCCTGCCGTAGTGGTTATTGGGTTCAGGTGTAAGAGGCAGAAGGAACATAAATTTCCATCGACCCTACTAAACCATGTACTTTCCTGATACCCAGGCGGCTCTGCACTGGTTGTGACAACTCAGAGCCCCAGGGACTCTGAGTTCCCTTAACGGAGAACATTGCTTTTCTCTGCTCTAACCGAAGAGGAAAGTACTGGCCGGCACAGGCTCTTGGGGTTGGTCATGTAATGATTCCACTTAAGGATAGCCCGTGACTCATTTTCACATTATAATTACATGCTGTTGAAGGCACCGATCCTAAGCGTACAGTTAGGTCAGTAGGGACAGGAGTGGAACCAACACTCCAATCACCCTAAGAAGTTCCACCAACCTAGCAGTGCTGATTCTTACCTCTCGTGTTTCCCGAGTAGACTGATCCCCAGTCACCTGTGCTTCTGTCACCGTCCCGGAGACCGCACGCCATGGCCCGCGACGCGGCCGAAGGGACCGGGCTCTTCTCGGTCGCCGTGAGGCTCCGGATGCTGCAGCGCACTCCTTGCTGGGGTCAAGATCAGCGAGGCCGTGAGAAGCGGCACCCTCCTAACCTGATGTGCTTCCCAGCACCCTCGGCCGGGACTGTCCTGCCTTTATGCCTGATGCTGGAGCCGTCACTTAGCAGGAAGCTGTGCGCTGTGCTTGGGAACTAAGTGCAGTATAAAAAAGCCAAAAATTAGATACTTACTGTTATGAACTCTCCAGGCCTCCATTACCCCCTTCATACTTATCTAGATGGCAGTAAACTGTTCATGGAATATATGGGTGGAAACCTCAGTGAAGAGAAAATAATTTCATAGACCAGTGAATTGAGACCAAAGGGACAGTGCTGGCTGAGCACTGTACCTCTCTCTCTCTCTCTCTCTTTTCTTTTCTTTTTTTGAGACAGGGTCTCCCTTTGCAGTTCAGGCTGGCCCTGAACTCACTACGTAGCCCAGGCAAGCCTCAAACTCAGCAATCCTCCTGCATCTGCCTCCCGAGTGCTATGATCACAGGCATGAGCCACCACACCCGGCACTGTAGCGTGTGGTACTGATTGCTGGTGGCCGTGATCACCACGCCCAGCATTGTATGTGGTTACCGGGATCGAACTCAGGAACTTGTGCTTGCTGGGCAAGCTCCGGAACCACTGAGCTAAATCTCCGGCCTGAGCACTGTGTCTCTCGGCCTCAGTGTGCTTCATGAAGAGCTGCTCCATGAGGATCTCTCCGTTACTCCGCCTCCACAGAGCACCAGTGCCAGCTGGCATGAACCAAGGAAGTAGTGAGATCGGGAGCCCCACGACGGGAGGGAGAGTGCATCCAAGCAGATCTGCTTTCCTTGCTGCGACCGAAGCCTTCATTTTGCTGGTCTGGAGGAAGAGGGTGGTGGTCAGTGGGTCTGACGCAGATGTGAGAAATTTTATTAACCAAGGGTGACCAACTTCACAGTTATCTTTTAATCATTTTGGAACAGTGAAGTGAATGCAACGTTGGTGCATAATCTTAAAATAGGAGCAAGGGCTGTAGCAACATTCATACCCCTGCTTTTAAGACAAAATGCTAAGAAAAACAGCAACCATGAAATTCTTGCAACTTCTATTGGAAATAAGCCATCCAATGCGTCAGCAATAGCCAGTCCTGCGGAACTATTCCATTTTTGAGTTCAGCACTCACGGTTAATTTTTAAAGACACTTTTGGGTCCTTAGAGTTTCTGAATGGGCTGTGAAAGAATTCTGATTGCTCAAACAGTTAAGCTTCGCGGCCCGAGGGGGCGTGTCATGGCTTGGTGACCCCCCCCCCGCCCCGCCTCCGCAGGCCCGAGTAGGAAAGATAAATGAGAAATGTTTTCCACTGTCTGTCCTTGCTTTCCGCAGAGTGAGCTTCAGGTCAAACTTTAGCTTTCTGTCCCTTGAGAGGAGAGTGGGGGGAGGGCCTTCGCGAGGAAGGTGAGCTCTGATTAACGCCGTGAAGAGTCGAGGACAGACGTGGGTCAATGTGCTGTTTGGAAAATGGAGCCGGGCCTGAGAGCACAGCCCTGGCGAGGACCAGGAGACGGGAGGCGGCGTGCTCAGCGTTCGGAGGGGCCAGAGGATGTGTCTGAGCACTTTCCCTCCTCCATAAATGGAGTCAGTGCCCAGTTCTTTGCCTCTACAAACTATCAGGAAGAGGAGAGAAGAGGACCGCAACACATTTAAATGACAATGGAACAAATGCTTTGCTGTGTGCAAAAGAATCTACTGCAATAAGACACAAAAAGCAGCAAGTTAGGGGCCAGAGATTTGGCTCAGTGGTTCCAGCGCTTGCCTCGCAAGCACAAGGTCCTGAGTTCAGTCCCGGTAACCACATACAACAGTGCCGGGCGTGGCGACTCACGCCCACCAGCAGTCAGCACCACACACCACAGTGCCGGGTATGGTGGCTCACGCCTATCATCCCAGCATTCGGGAGGCAGAGGCAGGAGGATTGCTGAGTTCGAGGCTTGCCTGGGCTACATAGAGAGCTCAGGGCCAGCCTGAACTACACAGCGAGACCTTGTCTCAAAAAAGAAAAAAAGGCAGCACGTTAGGAAAAATACAATATATGTCATTTTTGTGGCAGTGCGAGGCCAGAGCTCCTCTCGGGGGGTCAGCTGCCCTCCGTGGACGCTGAAGGCCTAGATCCTCGTGGTTTTGGCACCCACTGCATGCGGGGGTCTCCCGAGACCCCTCGAGCGCCCCGAACCAGAGAGGCCCCGGACGTGAGCTTTGGGAACCAAACTTTTGCACAAGACAAGGTCCAGCCTGGACCCTTCCGAGCTCTCTGTGTCCACTTTGGTAGAAGTGAAGCAGGGGAAGAATTACACTTCTCAGCCTCCGGGTGCGCACACAGGAGCGGGATCTTCGCTGGGGCTTAGCGCTCTCCATAAGGTGCTCCCGTTAAAACTGGCGCCTGTGAGTCCGCTGGGTCACTGCAGCCACGGGGAGCTCTGTTCGGGCGGGAATGTGTGTGTGGGGGGGTGAATCCGCGGGGGGAGGGGCAGGGCTCTTTACACCACCTCACCTCTCCCCGGGATTCGCATGCAGACTCCACCAGGATCTCCGTCCTCAGACTGCTCATCCGCAGGCGCAACTTGATCAAAAGTTGTGGGAAAGGGCTGGGGATTTAGCTCAAGTGGTACCGCACCAGCCTTGGATGCACAAGGGCCCGAGTTTGATCCCTGGTACTGCAAAAATTAAAAAAAAGATAATAATAATAATGAATAAATAAAAAATAATAAAACATTTTTAAAAAGTTGTGGGAAAACTGTGTGTACTCAACACACCCATAAGTTTTTCTTGCTATTATTCCCTGAGTACAATTATTGCTTTCATTCATTATTCCCTGAGTATAAAAATTACTCATAGAGCATTGACTTTACATTTAGTATCATCAGCAATGTAGAAATGATATAGAATATAAAAGTTGTGCGTGGGTTATGTGCAAATCGAACCGAACTCCACATAAAGGACATGAGGGTCTGTGAACGTTAGTATCCACAGACACCACAGAGATGGTCCTCTGAGCATCCCAGGAGGTGGCCCTGTCTTGTCTCAGAGTCTTTAACACACATATTTTAAAGCGTGTAATAAAACTCTCCAGGAGCCCATGGTAACCCGAGTGCGACCAGCTCCGCGGTCAGTGGCCTCTGCCAGTGAGCCAGCGGTGCTCCGTTTCCGGCCTGCTCACCGGCCAGCGTGGACTGCCCGAGGCTGCCGGTCAGGGAGCACGTGGGCTCTATCCACGGGCACCCAGCGCTGAACTCGCCAGGCATGCGCTGGACCCACACGAAATGTATCGTCACAGTACCGTCTTCTTGGTTTTTGCTCACTCCAGGGGGATAATTTGGAAAATGCATGTATTACACTGGGAAGCCTCCCTGGCAAAGGGAAGGCCTTCTCCTCAAGACGACACAGAGGAGGACCAAAATGGCCCAGACTCCATGGAGTGCACGTTCACCAACTCCCTTCCTTCGAGAGGGCCCTTGGGCCACACCTGGGCTGAGCTCCTGGCAGGGCACCCGTGCACACTGGCCCAGGCAGCGGAAGAGAGGAGCGCGGGCCGGGGACAGAGAAGAGGGGCGTCGCAGAACTAGGGTCCCGTCAGTTCACACGAGGTGCCGGGAGGCCCTGTGGTGAGACACCACCACCTGCCAGGGGCCAGGAGAGGGCGCAACCAGGGCAGGTCTCCCCAGGCTCGTTCCTCGCGGAGCAGCCGCCGCGAGCGCTCTGTGGGTGTGCGCTCTGCACTGCTGTGGCCAAGTACCTGACACCCGCGATCCAAGGCGGAAATGCTCGCTTTGGCCCACGGCTTCCGAGGTCTCAGTCCAGAGTCTGCTGGGTTCCAGGCAGAACCATCGTGGCGGAAAGGCACGGCAGAGGGAGGCTGCTCCTCTGGCGGCAGCTAGGGAGCAAGACGGGGAGGCCCCAGATGGAGGGACCGAGACCGATGGATCCCTCCGCTCCGGCACCCAGGACCCTCCTGGACCCACTGGAAAGGGTGCTCTGCTGAGCTCCCAGGAACCTCAAAAGCCAGTTGACAATATTAAGCCTCACAGTCAGGACCCGCTTGCTCCCAGCGTTCCTGTGAACATCCCTCGTCCTTAGTCCTTTCCCTCTGGACGTTTTCTCCTTTCCCAGAGGAGGAAAAGCCCCCGTAAGGAACCTCGACAGCCGAAATTAACCCCCATCAAAGATATCCACAGTGGGTCCCCATCCTCCGGGGGCTGCAGAGATGGACTCGCTGAGCGGACAGAGGAGTCCAGGCTCATGCAATAACGGATGGGCTGCTTCCGCCTTTGTCTCCGGGGCAACACGCCTCCTAACGGAACTCTCCGGGCCTTGACCTGAGAGCTTCACGCCGGTGAGGCGACTTCAGAGCCGCTGCTTCTCCGGGATCCTTCTAAACCTTAGCACAACTGCAGATAGGGCCCCACTCAAATGAGGTTATAAAAAGTTTATCCCAGGCCAGAAGAAAAGTTCCCACTTAAAACCACAGAGCTCATGCATTCATTAGCATAGTGTTTTTGATTTCTCAAAAGAATTACCGAGAAGGCCTTTGATGTATCAAATATCAGGTCTTTGATGTATCAAATACTATGTGCCTGCGGGGATTAGTTCTGATTAGAAAACTCGGGTCTGTGCGTCCACCCCGGCCCCCGGGGACCTGTGCATCGTTGTGGGGGGGGGGGCGTGCGGCAGGCGGACCTGGGGGAGGGGCTGGCCTTGTGCTGCCACCCTGTGTGCCTCTCACGGAGGCGTGCGCGTGCCCTCCTGACGAGGGGCCTCACCTTACCCATCCCGAGTCCGTTCTCAGCACAGCGAGCGACTCTGTCTTCTGGCACAGCCCGTAGGGCAGCACTGTGCTCTGTGTCCCAGGCAGCCACAGGTATTGTCCCCAGGGAGGAAGGACAAGCAGGTGCCCCTGGGGTGTCTAAAGATGCCCCTTTTGCGAATATCTTTCGCCAGGGCTGTTTGACCTTGGAACGGAGAGAAACGGAAGCCAAAGCCTTTTTCAAGGTCACAGTTACTGTGAGTTTCATGGGATGGGCCAGTCTTGCAGCTGAGCGGTGTTTGGGACAGTGGCCAGCTGGACAGGGCTGAGGGACAGGCCCCTGCTGTGAGCTGACATTTGTAGAAAGTCAGTCTCGGTTCATCCGTCACCTTCAACAGCTGTTTAAATATTTTTTTTTGGCAAGAACACCCTTATGTAATGTTCACCCTGGAGAGAAAATTTTAACAAGCGTCCTCCTAGGGACAGGAAGGCGCTTGTGACTGTCCAGCACTCTGAGATCTTGGGCTCCTCGGGAACCGCCCTGGCGGTCATGGAGGCTCCCGTGGTACAGAAAGCTGCCCACGGCGAACAGCCCCACGCGTGGTCTCTTGCCGCACAGCTCCTGCCCGGCACCTCAGAGTAGCACCTGCGGCAGAAACAGACACCTTTGCGAGCAGGTGGGTGAACGGGAGAGAGGAACCGGCCACCCCACACGCGCGCGGGGACATGGGGGCCGCCCGCGCCCCGGAAGCAGCAGCTCGGGACGGGTGGAAACGCTCCGCAGTCAGCGCGAGGCCTTTGGGGCTTTGGGGCCCTGCTCTGCTGCGGGGGCTCCGGGAAGGGGCGGCGGGTGCTGCCGTGCTCTGGCTCCCGGAAGGCTGCTCTTCCGGTTGTGGCGGCTCCTGTTCGAGCGCGAGAGTCCTCCGCGGGTTTTGCCGTCAGCCCTCACGGAGCCGTGAGAGCAGAGGTGACCAGGGCCGCACGGGTCTAGAAGCTGAGCCCGGCCACCTCTACCGCGTGCACTTCAGGGGCCCCGCGGCGGCAGCAGGACTGGGACGGCCGGGAGGAGGGCACGGCCCTGAGAGGGCTGGGAGGTCTGATGTCCTCGCTTGGTTTCCGATTAAAGATCGCGCCTCTCAGCCCTTCGGCCTCTGCCCTGTGAGCCAAACCCCCTTTCCTGTAGCATGAAGCGGCCTGAAGTTTCTTCAGCGACAAGCGGTAGTGCTTCCCCTCCGGTGTGCGGCCTCCGGCTCACCAGCTTCCACAGCGGAGACCTAGCTGCGGGGAAGGGAGAGCCCCTCGCTCCCTCCACCCACCAGCAGCCACAGCAGCCTGGTTGTGAGGCCCACACGGGTCCAACCCACTTCGCAGAGGGTCCAGCCCTCCTCCCTTCCCACCCAGGCGCCAGCGCTATGGGTGCTGTGGGAAGTGGCCCCTTCCGTGCTCCCCCTAGATGCCAGGGGCCAGAGACTTGCACTGTGGTGCTCTGGAAGTTGATTTTCCTGTATGAAGTTCCAAGCACCTGTCTCCAATGGCATCTCAGTGATAGGAAATAATTACAGCGCAATTCTCACCTTCTCTCCTCTCTCCGCTTCTTTGGGGGGCACCGCGTCTCCGGGGACAGTCTCTTCCAGCCTCAGGGCAGAGGTGACTGGGAAGAGCAACCCAGAGAGTCCCTTGGTCCCCGAGGCCTGAGTGCTGCTCCTGGCGCCCACGATGGGTGCCCAACGGCTGTGCCCACCATGCTACACACCTCTCTGTAGCTGGGAAAGGCACCAGTGACCCGGGCCAGAAGGCACCCCAGGATGTGGTGAGTGGTCCCTCCAGAGATCCTTACATAATTCACTAAAACTCTCTGAGTCTCCTCTTCCTCCTCTGCCATAAAATGTTCTGTGGAGGCTCTTGTGGAGACGAACCTGGAGTATCTCTAAAGGGCTCAACAGGCCTCTGGCCAGAGGCGACTGTCAATACTCGCGCTTGATGGTACAGCCTGAGGAGTCTCCACACTCGTCAGTTTTGCGAATAGAAGTATAGTCAGTCGGCCTGAGGCCAAGGAGCCACGTCAGCGTGCCCGGAAGGCGGGGGAGGTGACCAGACCTCGGCAGCGCTGTGGGCCGCACGCGGTGTGCGCTGAGACTTGACCCACCTGAGGTGCTGTCAGGAGGTGACGGAGCTCGGTGCAGCGTTTGCGCTCTTCCAGGAGGAGCCACCCAGAGCTTGCTCCACATCTGGCTGCTCTGCGCCACACGTCCTGGCCCATTTTCTGTTTCTAGACTGAAATACCCACAGCGTTAAACAAGAGGCTTGTTTAGCTCACTGTTATGGAGGCCCGAGAGCGGGATACTAGCACCTCATTGGCTCTGGCGAAGGCTTTGTGGCTACGTCACGACATGGCAGCTGCCTCATAGCGCGGGTGAGAGGGAGAGAGCACGCCGTAGACGGGCAGCCAGTGGCCAAGAGGCCCAGGCTCGCTCGCCTTGGGGCAACCCGTTCTGGTGGGGATCACTCACTCTGCCGGCCTGGCACTGAGACCAGCACCACCCTGCCCGGGATGGGCGCTTCATGGGGACCTCATCATCACCTTCCTCTGGGCCACCTCGCGTTGGCTCTACCACCTGAACACTGGCACCCGGGGACCGTCCTGGGCCCACCCCGGCCCCCCAAGTGGGGCACAGTGCCAAGGCCACCCTCTGCGGGCCTAGAGGAGCCCTCACAGCCGCGGGCCCTTGGCTGTGCGATCTCGGGCTCCCCGCTCTCCAGAGCTGTGAGAAACAGACGTCGCGGTTGGAGCCACAGTCTAAGCAGCAGCCGGACCTGACTGGCGCAGGCGAGCGGCGCTGCTGTTTCTGCCAGCTCCTGGGTGGACCTGTAATTAAAAGACTGAGGTATAAAGCCCATTATCAAGGGATTTTCTTCAGTCCAATAGAATAATGTAGAAAGAAGCCTCTTCTAAATTATAAGGGAGCAAAACTGAATGATGATCCCTGTGTCCCACAAACTCCTCAGGACCGTCTTGCCGACTGTGGGATAATGGCCGTGGGAACTGGGCTCGGCCAGCGATCCCAAGCCGCGGTCCCAGCTCTCCCGGGATCCTCGAGGCCCCTGAGCTCACGGGACACCGAGTGAGCCATGCAGGCACCGGCCGGTCCGGGCCACGGAGAGGAAACTGCTCCTCAGGGGCCTTTTTCAGCGCCCGCCGCGCGCGGCCAGCTCCCTGGTGACAGAGCACGTGCTCGGCCCGGGAGGCCCTGGCTTCCACTCCCGGGAACATTAAACTCCGGAGACCCCGAGCAGAGAGATGCGCGAGGCGCCACTGCAGCTCACTGCAGGGCACACCACTGGCGTCCGGCCTGCCGTTAACCCTGGCGTGCGGAGCCCGGCCCTGCCCAGCCTAGCAGGCCAGCTGGGGCCGATCCTCAGTGACCCGAGGGAGAACCTGTGTCCGTTCTAGACCCCGAGTCCTGTGTGCGCTGTCCTGTGTCCCCACCACAGAATAGGGCGCGGCTCAGGTGCACCCAGAAAACCAGTCACAGCGCACGGCCAGGGCTCAGAACCCCACTTCCCTTCTGGCCGGACGTGCATCTCGCTCGCGGGAGAGTTGGCGAGAGCAGGGCCTGCGCATCTTCCGGCCGTGACCTTTGGTACGTGCCTCAGGAGAGGGGCAGCCCTGACCCAGGCTCCCACGGCGGAGGGCCCCCTGAGGACCGTGCGCAGGGGCCCGCCGCATGTGCAGAGCCTTCACATCAGCCTCGATGCGCAGAGGGCCCCATCCGGTGAGACCTGTCCGTGTAGCAGAGCCCAGCCCCGGCCTTCTCGGTTGCTGTTGGGTCTCTAGGGCTGCTCTGCGCCACACAAGCTCAGCGGAAGAGCCCCTGGCTGTGCCATGAGAGTTTGCCTCGGAGGCTGGATGTGGCAGAGGAAATCTAGTTACTGCGTAGTTCGGATGAACAAAGTGACTGTTTGTTTTACTCTGGAAGTGGATCACTGAGGATGGTGTCCTGGCGAAGGGACGGGGAAGCGTGGCCACGAAGTACAAATGGGCTTGAAGTGACTGGGACCTTCCCTGACTTACAGGGACCCTCTGTAGTCTCTTGAACGTAGGCGTTGACCTGGAAGGTGGTTATCACCCCATTTCCACGCCCTGAGACCTAGCATAGGGGTTCGCGTCACGTGGGGGCAGCCCTCTGCTTTAACTTCAGGAAGTGAGACCCGCAAGAGTTTGTCCGTGATTAAAACATGCGTGTACGCGCACGACGCCCACAGTCTCCTTCCTGACTTCTGATGGGACATTTCCAGGGAGACTCAGATCCTTCCAGACCTGACGTGTGAGTCTCACGAAGGGAGGACACTGAGACGCAGTCTGGATAGGGCCACGCGCTGCATTAGTGGTCCCTCACACCCCAGAGGCTTCGGCCCCTCCGCAGTGAGCAGTAGGGACTCTGCTCCTCTCCGCTACGGGGGGCCCCACAAGATCAGTGGGCACAGAGAGGTCCGACCTGCGTGTGGACCCGCTACAATATGGCAAAGGCCGTCATGAGGACACGGCCACAGCCTCAGATCGGGACAGACACGACTGGGAGAATCAGCACAAGGTGAGAAACAGCTGGTGTCTGAACTGGCTTCTGAATAAAGAATATTATATCTCCTTATGAACTTTTCAATCTCCCTTGAAAGCTTTTCTTTGTGAATATTCTACTGGGCTGTTCTATTTCTACAACCTCTGGACAAAGGTCCAGCGTGGTCTGCCTTTTCAGTGAAAGAAGTTGGCTCGAACTTTCAAAGAATCAAATAGCTAACACATGAACAAAGTTGTCTCATCAGAACGAGGTGGAATCATGGCCCTGAAGTAGACCGGCGAGGACCCAGAGGTGCAAATGGGAAGCCTACCCAGGTGGCCTATATTACGCTTTCCATGTAAAGGCAGAATGTGGGAACTTATAGGAATTGGCAGTTCCTTTGCAGGAAAAGATTATCATAGAAATATTTAGATGCTGTAATTTTGAAATGACCGAGCTATTCCAGAAGTTTATAGCCATATAGACAGAATGCATTAAATAAAACAATCCCATAAAGCATGAGATTTGTTGTTATTGACACAAAAATGCCACTAGTAACTTATGCAATATCCATTTACTGAAAACTTCCACCCTAGCCCACAAAGGATTCTGATTTTGATTATGATGAACAGAGAGCTTGTGAAGGAATGACTTCGCGGACTTCGCAGGCCGCTCTCCGACGGTCCTCCAGTGACCAGGGCAGCTTCCTGCAGTAACTGCGCTGACAGAGCCCTCTGGACTGGGGCCCTTCCCAGGCACTTGCAGGAAGTTTTTTGAATATAAATGAGCTAGCAGTTGCAGAATGGGCAACACCACCAAGAACCAGTGCCCAGGTGATCCACGGTTAGTGGTGCCACTCCAAATGCCACTGCTTATTCCCCAATTACTCAGCTCTCCAAGGCCCCATCCCTCCGTCCCTAAACCTGGGAGCCTGGTGAGGAGGAAGAAGGAAGTTGAGCCTCGCAAAACCTGCGTGACTCTTATGAGTTTTCAACCCCGACCTTTATCTCGGTAGCAACAGGCTTTAAGGAGAGAATCCAACATTATATCTACCTTTGAACTTTTTAAAGTATTATTAATTTTTATCTTTATCGGTACATTGTATACAAAGGAGACCACTAGCAGAGTGAAAAGACAACCAACAAATTGGGAAAGAATCTTTATGAGCTGTCTCTCGCACAAAGGTCTACTATCGAGAATATATGAAGAGCTTTTTAAAAAAGTCAGTCCCCCCAAATTTAAAGACCCAGTTCAAAAATGGGCAGCTGAAATGAACAGACACCTTTCAGAGGGAGAAGTAAAAGCTACTAAGAAACATATGAAGAAATGCTTAACATCACTGGTCATTTGAAAGACGCAGATGAAAACAACACTAAGATGCTATAAGCCTCTTTAAAATGGGGCCACAGTTTGTCTTGTTTTGCCCAGGACTTTACGGGTCCTAATGGTAGAAGTCTTGTAACCAGTGAGAGCAGATTAATCCATTGATGTGATCATAGTTTGATGGCATTATTTGGATCACAGAACCTTATGTGTGGGGCCCGGTTGAAGAAGTAGGTCACAGGGCTGTGATCCTTGGCCTATGTCTCTGTTCCCTGGGCTCTTCTTCTCTGATTCATTTCCTTTTTGTCTGTTTCCTTTGTACCAGAAGTGAGCAGCCTTCCTCCCTTCACCTTTCCACCATGATGTTTCTGCCTCAGCATAAAACTAAACCAGTGGAGCCTGTCGGCCATGAACTAAACCCTCTGAGACCATGAGCCAAAATTAAATCTTTCCTTTTTTACTCTGTTTTTCTCACGTATTTCATCATAGCAATGGAAAGCTAACTAACAAAAAGCTGACTAATACAAACTTTTACTTCAGAAAGGGTCATTTGACTAGTCTTTCCCTACACACATCAAGCTATAAACTATTCTTGAAAGGGATGTGTTTCACGTATAAAGACTGGACAATGGCCTTAATCCCCAAAGTTTGGTCACTGGGGCTGCAGCAAACCTGAATAAATGAACTTGGAACAACCCTTATCTTCCCCAAACTTCTGTAGCTGCCCTTAGCCCTTTCCAGAGAAGCACCTGTACTGTGATTGCTGCACAAACATATTATTTGTGGTCTAAAAAGTATAAAAGCTTCATATCTTAGCCATGTCTTTGGACTTTAGTCTTTTGTGAAGATCCCATACAATAGTACATTTGATGAAATGTTTTATGCTTTTCTCTTGACAATTAGTACTTCTCTAAACTGAGTCCTTAGGTGTAACCAAAGAGCCTACGAAAGAACTAAGGGGGGTGTGGAGGTAGGAGACAACAAGTTCCTCATTCAAGGACAAACTGGGGGTGTTGGTCATGCTGTTTACAGAGGCTCAATGCAGCTTCTCTAGGATGCAGGCTGGTGCTGCGTTTGTCGTGTGGTTTAGATTTCTGGTTACACAACACTCCACAGTCAGTTATCTCCATTGCCAGACTGGCACCAGGGAGCACATTTAGCTGACGGGAGGGTGGGAATGTGGTTGGAGGACAGACTGTGGGAGAACAGAGGCAGGAAGATTGATGTGATGTTGGAATTGGACTGCAGGGCTTCTTTTCCACTATAAATATTGGATGAAGTGCTGATGTAACCTTTACTGCGGCATGACATGGGATTTGGCTGTTTTTACAGCTCACGATTAAAGTAAGAAGCAAGTCTCTGATTAGATTATTCTCCTTCCCTCTGGACTCCATCATTCCCTCTTTTAAGAATACTCCTTTATTTACACAGTCAATCCGACACACAGTCAAACACCCACATATGTAGATTACCACCCAGAAAATGAACCATAGAAGCATTCTTTTCACTTGTGACCTCCAATTATTTATAAGGTAAGATAATTGCTTCCTGATAAGCACTGGAGGAAAAAGAAAAAGTTGAGACCAGCAGAGCCTGCATCCTTTAAAAAAGGATATCATATGTATGTAGTGAAACCCATCGAAACTCTGTTGAGGCTGCATAAGAAAATGGATAAGCTTTTAATGACTTCAATCTGCTGCAGCTGCAGATAGCTAAATACAGTCAACTGAAAAGCAAATTGAGGAAGAGAATTCAATCTATTGGCTTTTTCTGGTTTATCCTATTCAGTAATTTAATTATTTGTGAAACTTTTAAACTCAATTGACTCCCGTGGAATTTATCCAGAACAGAGGCTGTCTGGTGTTATACTCATTGTATCGTTTGGTCTTGGGCCAGCAATTAGCAACTTGGCTTTATTCGTTCACAGGAACCAACTACATTTGAAGTGCCTGTGTTCCATGCTTAATGTCTTTAAGTGATATCCATTTTTAGAATTTCAGAACATTAGTCTTCTTATTATGTGGAATTGTAGAATAACTATCAAACTGAGGGACTGTTTTTCTTTTTCAACTGTAAAGAAATTTATTGGATGGAAATTTTTAAAATTGAACTTTAATGATGAATAAAAGTTGAAACTAGTAATGATCCAAAATCAATGATATCTGAGGTGAGGCATCGTGAACCAGCCAATCTATGTTAATATACATCTAAAATATTATTTTAGCTATAGATGCCATCTGCTGGCTGTAATTACTGTCTGATACAGCTGCCCGTCGAGTTTGATCCGAGGAAGGATACTCTGGACACCTGTAGGTTAAGTTCAAACAGTGTCCGATGTGTGATTCATACATTGTCTTCGTTTGCCTGGGTACATTTTGCAGAACGCAGTCAGATGGCCCCTGCTGTCTGGGCAGGGCGTGGCAGGTGCTGAGCATGCTGGCTCTGTGCTCCTGCTCCGTGCAGGCTCTGTCTCCATTTCTGTACTGAAGAATGGCTGGTACTGGCACTGGCATCAAAAGCTAACAAACAGCTCAGTGGTTCCGGCGCCTGCCTCGCAAGCGCAAGGTCCTGAGTTTGATCCCAGTAACCACATAGACTGCTGGGCGTGGAGACTCACGCCCACCAGCCATCAATGCCACATACCACAGTGCCAGGCATGGTGGCTCACGCCTGTCATCCCAGCACTCGGGAGGCAGAGACAGGAGGATTGCTGAGTTTGCGGCGGCTTGCCTGGGCTACATAGTGATCTCAGGGTCAGCCTGAACTACAAAAGCGAGACCCTGCCTCAAAAAATAAATAAATAAAAAATAAAAAATAAAAAGCTAACTGCAGAAAGCAATCGCACACAGTTCACATCTGTGAATTCTCACTCCTGGGCAGGAGACTCTCCATGCCAGGGAGATAAGTCCATTAGGTACGAAGGATTTCATGTGCTTTGGTGCTGTGAATGTGGCTCACAAAGACACGTGTGAGAAACTTCATTCCCCGAGCAGCAGTGCC
>PVIC010043720.1:0-15309 GCA_004025085.1 Thryonomys swinderianus
GGGGTTAATCTGACTCCAGGTTTAAGTCCTGGCAGAAGTGACAAGAAAAGCACCACATGGACTTGGACTCTCTCTGCCTCCCTCTGGGGAGAGGTGGCTCCAAAGAGTGATGGTGGACTCCCTGCTGTAATACCCTGGCAGCAGGAAATCAGGTCTGCTGTCTCTGCAGTGAGCAGCTGCAGGCGGACAAAGCCAGGTGCTTGTTTCTTCTACTGTGTGTGCTGGAGTGTGTGATCCTCGAGCAGACACCCACAGGCACACAGCCACTCTTGAGTTCTGTGCTAGTAACAAAGCTGGATGTTGAACCCGACCTTTCTGATCTATGTTCTGAGTACAGATAGAAGGTCATTTTTTGCTATCATACCACAGTCTCAACAAGAAAGATGATGACGACTTTTTCTTCCTTGCTAAATCTGGGCACTATACTATATATATCTACATACACCAACAAATTCACAGTTAACACAGTCCTGAGAAGAAGTTACGAATACATATAAGGAACGCACAGCAATTTCCCAGGTCTTCTGCCTCCCCTTTCAGTGCTCAGCTATTAGACCAGCTATTATATCATGCTATAAATATTTAAATACCACATCTAGGTCAGTCACATTTATTGACTAAGGTTGACAAGTATCCCTTGAAAGTGAGAGCTAAAGGAACTTTAAAAAATTATAAATTTGTTTTCTTTCTTTATATTAACAAACAGTGTGATCTTTACTTTAGTAAGTGTAAGTCAACACGGTATTTCACCAACTTAGCTCCTTGCCCTGAGATCAGACTCAGGTACTCAAACCTACTAGTGCTCTACCACTCAGCTACTTGCTCTGCCCAGTATTTCACCAAATTAACAAGAATTAAATAGAAATCTGATAAACAAATAAAAGATAATACTATCACTAACCTCAGTCAGGTACTTCTCCATGCTCTGGTATGAAGGCCGTGGGTTTAATGTTGGAAACACTAAGTGTTCTCTGGGAAGTAAACTTCTCTGGAACATCAAACTATGATTAATATTTCCAACACAAGGACACTCTAGGACAGGGCTTACACTAACAGTGTTCAGTAAAGACCTGTTTTGTTGTTTCTCCACAAGAAGTTTGGTATTGGTCTCTTCTAACCTCTCATTAGCCCTGTGAAGACTGCAAAAGGCAAATACTTAGTATCTCATTTTCCTCTAAATGACTTGCATTTTAGAAAATTACAGTGAGAGACAACAGAATTTCCCATTTAACGGTTCCTCATTACAGCCAAGTGTTATAACTCTGTGTTTCTGCCAAGTGTGAGTATCTCCAGCAGCAAAAAAGTGCAGAAGATTGCAAATTGGAAGAAAGCCTGGGAAACTTAGTGAGACCTTGTCTCAAAATAAAAAAAAAACAAAAAAGGTACATGTATATGTGTCTATACAACATACAGACATATGAAAACATTATGTGTACTCCTTACATATATCCAACTAATTAGTTAACCAAATTAGGGTTTAAAAACAGATTTCTTAGAGATATTTTTAAGTGTTAGATTTTCCATCTACACAGTAATTCGGAGCAACTAGCTCCAGGGCAGGACATGATGGCTTAGTGATCACAAAGAGCCAGGGCAGCTCCTGCAGCCGGTGAAAACACTTTTACAGAGAAATTGAAGGTGAGCTGCTTCTTCTGTCTTCCACATACACTAATTCCTACTAGTGAGCTGTACCTCCGCTCATCCATGTGTGAACCTTTCCCTGTATCACAAATATGACTTTATGTAGAGTAGAAGAAATATACACGACAGTCTATCTCAGGCAGTCTCTGGGGATAACACCAAAGACAACAGTCAAAGAAAGTTATTTTATCAAGTGGTAGAATGTGCCCAGAGGACTAGTATTAGTAGTATTCTGGATTTATGTGGTTATCTTCCAAAAATGAAGTTGGTAATAATTCTACTTGAATGAATGTTAACATGTAATGTTGTAACAGCACAACTGTCTTAAATATAAAGCTTCAAAAGTAGCTGAATGACTAGATCAGATTACCTACATAAGAATACTAAAACTAAGTTGGACGAGCTCACATACTCTTGTAATCCCTGGAAGCTGAAGCAGGAGGATTATCACGATTTTGAAGCCAACTCCAGTTATATAGAGAGTTCAAAGCCACCCCAAACTGCAAAGTGGGACCCTGTCTCAAAAACCCAAAAACCAATAAAAGGGGGAAGAAATATAAACTTCCTTGAACTAACATTTTGAAGATAAGTTCATTTACTGACTTTATTTTCCAATATTATACTGTCTATTTAGGATTCATATCCTACTAATTTCATGAACTTGTCTCTAAAACTTCTGCTTAATTTTCTATGATTCTGTTTTAACTTACTTGTTGAGTTTACTGGACAATGACTTTCTAGTATCAAATTCTTCTAGATAGAGTTGCTTATATTTTTCCAGTTGTATTTTATTGGACTCTTCTTGAGATTTCATTTTAGAGAGCTCTGATTCCAGGTCTTTAATTCTGAGTTCCATCTGACTTCTCAATGAAGCATTATTAGTCTCTCTTACTTGCTCTAAATATTCTTGAGATGCTGCTTGTGTCTAAAACAAATTAAAGGATATATTTTTAAAATAATTATAACCCAAATACAAAAGGTGATCAAAGTATGGGGTGAATGTTTAAATTCAAAAAATTTATTACAGTAAAACACATAATGCCATTAATCCCCCTTCAAAATACTTCCCTTCCCTTTTAACACAATTACCCTGTAATTACTGGTACTTTTTAGAGGAATTCTGGGAATCTTTCATGACTGTCTACAAGGTGTGATTAAAAACACAGTAAATGTTGCTGTTGAGTGCCATCCAATGGAAAGGCAGGCTAATAACAACATGATGTGTTCTCTTCTACCTTACCTGACAAATCTGGGACCAAGTGACTTCTGGCTTTTTCCCAGAGTCAAAGTGACCATGAAAAGTGAACAGTTTGAACCATCAGTTCAGGACTAAGGGTATTCATGAAAGAAGACACCAGAAGTACTTCAGAAAGTGGCAAGAAAGATAGGACAAATGAGGGAGTTCAAATAGTTCAAAATGAGGGAGAATATTTTGAGGAGGGCTCATGGCACTGTGTCTTTTATATTGTGGTAAATTGTTTTAAAAACTGAAAATATTCACTGATTTTTTGGTCATAACTTATTTTGTATTTATTCCCTTTAGAGCCAATGATTCAGAGAAGAATTTTATATATGTGAAAAAGATGCTGAAATTTGTCAGTATTAACTGTATTAAATCAGAACTATAAACATTTTGAATCTTTTTCTTTTTTGGTGGTGCTAGGGATCCACCCCAGTGAGTGCAAGTCAAGCACTCCACCACTAAGCTCCATCTTTAGTCTTCAATCATTCTTAGTACTCATGAAATCTGATCATTCAAAGAATAGAAACAGTTTAAAAATATAAAAACTGACAAGGTAACAACAATTTAAAAGTACTGTATAATTGGGCCGGAGGGTTAGCTCAGTGATTCCGGTGCCTGCCTCGAAAGCACAAGGTCCTGAGTTTGATCCCCGGAAACCACATACAATGCTGGGCGTGGAGAC
Source organism: Thryonomys swinderianus (assembly GCA_004025085.1). Taxonomy (NCBI): domain Eukaryota; kingdom Metazoa; phylum Chordata; class Mammalia; order Rodentia; family Thryonomyidae; genus Thryonomys; species Thryonomys swinderianus. The sequence continues at coordinate 3,567 of PVIC010043720.1, forward strand.
TCATGCCCACCAGCAAGCAATACCACATACCACAGTGCCGGGCATGGTGGCTCACACCTGTAATCCCAGCACTCGGGAGGTAGAGGCAGGAGGATTGCTGAGTTCGAAGCTTACCTAGGCTACATAGTGAGCTCAGAGCCAGCCTGAACTATAAAGCGAGACTCTGTCTCAAAAAAAAAAAAAAAAAAAAAAAAAAAAAAAAAAAAAAAAAAAAAAAAAAAGGACTGTATAATAATCACACCATAAGATTTTTTTGTCCTTAACAGTTTTGGCAGTCATAAAAAAGATCAAATGATTCTCCAATAACTATCACTATTCTGAGATCAATTTAGTTAAAATGAAATGGAAGTATTTAATCGAAGACACACATCTACAAAAGTTATAAATAAAAGATACACATACAATGTAAACATTCAAAACACAAATTTCAGTGAAATGATTTAAGCACATTAAAGATAAATTAACCTGTAAAAAGAGATTCACTTGTTTTAATTTTTCCAGTAAGTCTTCTTTTGCTCTTTTTTCAACCTCCTGCTTAAACTGTTCTACTTGCCCATGTTCTACCATATTATTTTCTATGTGACTTTTGAGGGTGGCTACTTCTTCTTCCAGCTTCTTTTTACTCTTCTCTAGTGCTTCACATTTCTTCTGTACATATTTCATAGATAATAACTCTTGCTGGAGAAAATGATTATTTTTATCCAGATGTTCACATTTAGAAGATGCAGTTTCTAGTTTTGCTGCAAGATCATCTATCTGTATAAATAAAATAACAGGTTGGTAATGAAGGAAGTAGGCTAACCCAAAAGGAAATAGTATAACACAATGTGAATAAACATTTCTGACATAATTTAACAAAATAAACTGGGTTTATTGGTACATTTTAGAAATACACTATGATTACATTCCTTGTCGATAATTTGTACCTGTATATATCTTGACTTTTATTTTTTCCTACTCCCCTGCCCTCCCTTCAACTCCACTCCCCCATATACATAAGCTTTGTTTCCTTTTTACCATCAATTTTTTTCTTTATCTTCTTTGCTTTCCCCTGTCCTCACAATTCCCTTTCCCCTTTGAACATTTTCTTCCTACTTCACAATACCTATCATACATTTTAAACCTCATTCACACCTTTAGTTTCTCACACATTTATATATGTGTGTCTTATTTATTTACCTTCTAAGTATGGCCTCAAGGTTCATCTATTTAGCTATAAATGTCTCCATAAATTTACTTTTAAGAAAATATAATCCATAATAGATTCCTTTGAATTATTCAAATTCAACACAGTTAAAACCAGGAGTCACAAAAATATATTTTTATATATAAATATATATATATTTTTATATACATATATATATTTTTTTGAGACAGGGTCTCACTTTGTAGTTCAGGCTGGCTCTGAGCTCACTATGTAGCCTAGGCAAGCCTTGAACTCAGCAATCCTCCTGTCTCTGCCTCCCGAGTGCTGGGATTACAGGCGTGAGCCACCACACCCGGCACACAAAAATACATTTTTAATACTCATTATCATTGTCACAAAATATGTTTACTCAATTTTGGATTTTTAAATTTTTCTATAACTGTTTCATTTTGGTGCTTAAAATGACTCTGAGTTGTCTCTTCATAGTATAACATCTCTTATTTCTTCCCACCTCCAATTCTCATCATTTCTTTAAAAAATTTAGCTATGTAGGGGCTGGAGATTTAGCTCAGTGGTGCCAGTGCTTACCTAACAAGTTGCAAGGTCCCTGGTTTGATCCCCGGTAACCACATACAACAATATAGGTGTGGTGACCCATGCCCATCAGCAATCAGTACCATATACCAGAAATGCTGAGCTTGGTGGCTCAAGCCTGTAATCCTAGCACTTGGGAGGCAGAGGCAGGAGGATTGCTGAGTTCAAGGCTTGCCTGGGCTCCACAGTGAGCCCAGGGCCAGCCTGAACTACAAAGCGACATCCTGTCTCAAAGAAAAAAAAAAAAAAACACTTAGCTATGTAGGTTGAAACCAAAAAATGTTATCAGAGTTAAGATTTGAAAATAAGATTTTAATTAATGCCTATGGTATGTATGGATTTTAGTTCTAACCCTTTTCCTGAACTGTAAATGTTTTCTGTTAATTGGAATTACATTCTAGCATGTTTCTGGATTGGAATAAGTGGAAGCAAAAAGGACTTAGAAAGAAAAGAAAGCAAACCCAAATGGCTCAGGGTTTGGAGACAGGTGAAGGAAATAATTCTGATGCCTGAAGAAGATTCTCGCTATACAGCAGCTGAAAAAAAAACTGCTGAAAGATTAGTTGAACAGAGACTTGCTGAAAAGAAGGTTTTACTGGGTTCAAATGTCTGCTTCTCATTTGTAGCCTCTCTACACATCAAAGAATGTTAAAATTTCTTCCAAGTAACATTAACAAATAACACTACCATATAATGCTCAAATAAATGGCTTCTGGGATCAGATCAGATACTGGATGCTGCTGGGAACACCTGGTCTGAAGGTGAAGGTAAGTGTCTTTGGTATGACTTCTGAAAGTTTTAAGGCTGTGACTCAAATGGCCTTAAGGATTTAAAGACAAAAATCTTAATGGAATCACCTTACATATAGCTTAATTGAAACCCAACATGGGGAGCTTATGTCAAAAAGATTTGTAAAAGTAACTTCTGACAGGGCATGAATCCCATAAAATTTGCAGAAAATGTAAAACTGTTAAGAAAAATGTAGTAACAAAAGCACTACTCATCAGCTTGAACTGAGACAAATCCGTAAACATGAAAGAGGACTTTGGATATAGAAGTTCTATACTTAGGAAGCTGGCTGAGCAAACCAGTCAGTTGCACAGTTTATTTCTTTTGAAAAAGTACCAGAGCGCCAAGGGCCTATTACAAACACCCATACAGAATCACTCCATCTTGACAACTAATCTGTGACTGATTAAAGAAGTGGAAGTAAACATCAGTTTCTCCCAATTTCCCTCTGTGGAGAGGGAAAGTTTTTAGCCATTAGCAGAATGTTGGTTTGTGGCTGGTGCAAACTGTTTCTTTCATCCAAAGGTGTCATATTGAGAGCAATGGTTCTCTCTAGTGTCTGTAATCCAGGTACCTCACCCCTGTCTGGACCTACTCAGGATGATCAGATTTTGTGCTTCAGGATTGCACAGGACACCATACTACCTGAGACAGGCAGCAAGTATTCACAAAAGCGATATAAAAATATTAGAGCTGAAGAATTTAACATAGCATTTTTATCAGAACATCAGAGAAAAATTAATGCCAAATTAATGCTCCCCAAACACTTCCACAAAATTGAAAGGGAAGAAATACTGCCGAACTATTTTCTTGAAATTAACATAAATGATATTAAAATCAGCTAAGGATTAAACAAACCCCATAGGTTAATTTCCTTAATGAACAAAAATGCAAAAATTTCAAAAAGATATTTAAAAAATAAACTAACAAATCATCAATAAGGTCATTTGTCAATAACTGGGCTTCATCCCAGGGAGGCAAGGATGGCTCAATATATGTTAAATCAATAAATGCAACGTGACACATAAACAAGAATAAAAATCTCATGGTCATCTCAATGGTTTAAAAAAACTGACAAAATTCAATGTCTCTTCCCATAAAAGCCTTGATGAGAAAGGTATACCTCACCTTAAATGGATAAAAGCCATTTATGACAAACCCACCGTGTCATCTTAATTACTTTTCTTGTTGTTGAGACAAAATACCTGGCACCAAAATTTAAAGGAGGAAAAGCTTATTTAGCTCATTGTTCATAGAGGTTTCAGAACATAATTAGCTGGTTTCCAGGCAGGGTGGCATAGCACACAGGTATCACATACCAGATCATGGTAGAGAGAAGTTATCAAAGCAACAAAGGACAAGACATTCCTGTATCTATCCTTTGTATTAAATCCAGGCTATCAGGATTAGGGAGGTACCAAACCAATAAGTGGACTGATTTATAATCGCATGCCCTTAATTTCAGCATCACACACTCTAGATCCAGGCACCTCTGAAAAAGCCCCACCTATGACTGCATGAGGCTCTGGGGGAACGTCTAGGGCCAAACTATAGCAAACATCATATAAAATGGAGAAAAACTGAAAACGTTCCTTCTAAAATCATGAAAAAGACAGGCGTATCCACTCTCACCACTCCTGTTCAAGGTAGTACTTAAAACTTTAGCCACAACTAAATAAAGAAATAAAGGAATTCAAATAGGAAAGCAAGAAGTCAGACTATTTTCATTTGGAGATGATATGATCCTTTACAATGAACACTCAAAAAACTCTACCAGATTTTCAGAAATAAGAAGCAAAAGTGGCAAGATACAAAATTAACACAAAAAACATCAATAGCATTCCTACAATATCAAGTGGAAACCCACTGAAAAATAAGGAAAACAATCCCATTAAAAGGAGCTTAAAAATAATTTAAATACCCATGAATATACCCATCAGGAAATCAAAGGCTTGTGTAATGAATACCTCACTGCTTTAAAAAGAGATAGGATGTTAGAAAATGGAAAGTCCCCATGTTTGTGGATAAGTAGAACCAATACTATCACAATAGCCATATTACCAAAAATTACACACAGATGTAATGCAATACTAATCAAAATACTACTAGCTTTTATTTTGTCTAAGTTGAAAAAACAATTTCAAAATTGATGTTGAAGTTTCCTCAAAAGACTAAAAACGGAAATTCCATTTGGCCAGAAAAGACCTAGCATAGCTAAAGGCAATCCTGAACAGCATGAGCAAGATAAGAGGCCTTACAATTCTAGACTTCAAATTATACTACAAAGCCACAGTAATAAAAACAGCATAGTACTGTTACAAAGCAAGCATGTTGACCAATGCAATAGAAGAGAAGATGAAGAAACAACTCCAAGTCGCTCCAAAGGAGCCAACAATGTATACTGGAGAAAGCATAGGCTCTAACAAATGGTACCAGGAAAACTGGTTATTCATACACAAAAGAATGCATCTAGATCAATATTCCTCATCCTGTGCTAAATGAATTCAAAATCAGAAACAATGAATTTGCTAGCAGAAAAATTGGTAAAACTCTTGAAGATACATCTACAGGCAAGGATTCCCTGAAAAGAATCCCAATTGCATAAGACATAATAGCAAAGTATCATCAAAAGAGATACCAAATTAAAAAACTTCTGCATAGGAAAGGAGATAGTTAACAGAGTGAAAAGATAACCTACAGAATGGGAATATTTTTGTTACCTGTTCTCAGAGAGAGGATTATTATCTAGAATATATAGAGAACTAAAACAGAATAGACTCACAAAATAAAAGATCTGACCAAAAAATGAGCAACTGAAATGAACAGATGCTTTTCAGAAATATAAATGGCCAGTAGTCTCAGAAATACAAATGGCCAGTAGTATATTTAAAAATTGTTCAACATCTCTGGCCACTGAAGAAATATAAATCAAATCAATACTAAGATTCTATCTTAATTCCACTATGAATGTGTCTATTACAAGGACTTAATAAACAAGTGTTGGCAAGGATATGGGGAAAAAGGAACTCTTCTATATTGTTCATGGTAAACTACTACAACCTCTTTAGAATTCAATATGAAGTTTCCTCAAAAGACAGAAAATAGAAATTCCACTTCTGTGGATATCAGAAAACAGAAAGACATCCCTTGTTCCTAGGTAGGAAGAATCAATATTGTCAAAATGGCTATATTCCCATAATTCTACATAGATTCAATGTAATCCTGATTGAAATCTCAATAGCATATTTCACAGAGCTTGAGAAAATAATTCAGAAATTCATCTAGAACCATAAGAGACCTAGAATAGCAAAAGCAGTACTAGGCAACAAGGACATGGCAGAGGTATCAAGATTCCCAACTTGAAACAACTCCAAATATACTAAGCTACCTCATCTTTGACAAAGCCAAATATCTTTCCTCTAGCTAATGGAGGAAAAACAGCCTCTTTTACAAATGGTGCTGGAAAAACTGGGTTTCAATCTGCCAAAGACTAAAGCTAGACCTATCTCTTTCACCCACTGAACTAAAATCAAAGTGGATTAGAGACCTAAATATTAAAACAGAAACACCAAACCTGTGCAAAACAGGTTAGATAGAACCCATGTACACATTGGGTTAGGGAAACTCTTTATGAACAAAACCTCTACAGCATGAGATCTAGCAGAAGGAATCAACAACTGGGATCTCATCATACTAAAAAATTTTTGCACAGTAAGAGAAACGACCAGCAGAGTGAAAAGACAACTGACAATATGGGAAAAAAAATTGTTTTTTTTGAGACAGGATCTTGCTTTGTAGTTCAGGCTGGCCCTAAGCTCACTCACTATGTAGCCCAGGCAAGCCTCGAACTCAGCAGTCCTGTCTCTGCCTCCCAAGTGCTGGGATAACAGGCATGAACCACCACACCCACTGTGGTATGTGGTATTGATTGCTGGTGGGTGTGAGTCACCACGCCCAGCATTGTATGTGGTTACCAGGGATTGAACTCAGTATTTTGCACTTGAGAGGCAGGCGCTAGAACCACTGAGCTAAATCTCTGGCCCCTGGGGAAAAATTTTTGTACCAGCTGTTTCTAAGAAAAAGGGCTACTATCTAGAGTACATAAGAGCTTAAAAAATCAGCTTGCATTTGAGTCATTTATACTTAAATGGATGTACCTTCAGGACATACTCATAAGTGAAATAAATAGTTAATAGATCTGTAAATATTGCATGTTTTCTCTGGTATGAGAAACTGAAGATGTAAATGAGCTTTGGAATATATGGTACATATTATGAAACAGAAAATATTCAAAGGAAAATGGGGTATAAGGGTAAGTAACAAGGGGAAGAAAAAATATGATGGTAATATAAAAAGGGAAATAAAACTTATGTATATGGGGGTGGGGGATTGTAAGGTGGATGGGGGAATGGGAAAAAAATGAGAATTCAATTGTGTCATACACAGGTACAAATTCTCAATACTGTGTGTGATCATGCTGTGTATATATAATTTACCAATAAAGATTCAAATTAAAAAAAAATCAGGCCAGGCATGGTGACTCACACCTGTAATCCCAGCACTCCAGAGGCAGAGACAGGAGGATTGCTGAGTTCAAGGCTTGCCTGGGCTACATAGTGAGCTCAGGGCCAGCCTGAACTACAAAGTGAGACCCTGTCTCAAAAAAAAAAAAATCAGCTCCCTTAAATTTAAAGACCCAGTTAAAAAATGGGCATTTGAGAAATCTCCACACATATCTCCACAATGGTGGGAAGGAATAAATATGATTCTGAAAGAAAATAAAAGAGCATGTATATAGGGGGTGGGGAGGTGTAGGTGGGGATATGGGTTAAAAATGAGAATTGACTGTGTCATATATTGGTACAAATTCCCCAATGTTATGTGTGAGTGTGAGATGTATGCAAATTGTACCAATAAAGAATGCAATTAAAAAAAATGGGCATCTTAAGTGAACAGACACTTGACAGAGGAAGAAGTACAAGCAGGTAAAAAGCATATAAGAAATGCTCAACATCACTGGTCATCTGAGATACAGATGAAAACAACACTGAGATTCCATCCCACTCCACAGAGAATGGCTGCTATATTGAAATTAACCAAGAACAAATGCTGGTGAGGCTGAGGGGAGAAAGGAACTGCTCGCCACTGTTGGTGGGAACATAGACTGGTGCAACAACTGTGGAGATCAGTATGGAGATTCCTCAAAAATTAGGATTAAAAGTCCCATTTAAATTAACCCTGTTATTCCCCTGCTAGGTAAATACATGAAAGAATTAAAAGATTCATATGACAGTGACATATGTGTACCATGTTTATAGCAGTTTAGTTTGTGACAGCTAAAACTTGGAAACAACCCAAATGCCCATCAATAGCCAACTGGATAGAGAAGATGTGTGTTTTCTTTTTAAAGTGAAGTAATACTCTGCCATAATGAATGATAAATTTGAGTCATTTATACTCAAATGGATATACTTTGAGGACCTACTCATAACTGAATTAGGTTACAGATGTATAAATACTGTATCTTTTCTCTGGTATGAGAAACTGAAGGTGTAAATAAGTTCTAAAGTGTATAATGGATATTGTAGAATAGAAAATATTGAAGGGAAAAGAGGGGTAGGAGTAAGTAAAAAATTTGACAATAAAACAAGGAAGCAAAACTTATGTATATAGGGGATGGGGGATTGAAGGGTGGGCAGGGGAATAGGAAAAAACAAGAAGTTGTGTCATATAATGGTACAAATTCTCAATGTCAAGTGTGATCAAGATGTGTATATAAAATGGACCAATAAAATCAATTAAAAAAATTCCACTTCTGGGTATCTTCCCAAAAGAGCTGAAGTCATTATATTACTGATAATGCAGACCTATGTTTATAATAGCATAACTCAAAATAGTTAGATCATAGAAGCAGTCTATATGGCCATCAACAGATGAAAATGTGGTATGCATACATGACACCATACTAGTGAGTGATAAGGATTCACTTGTAGAAAAATGAATGGATCTTGAGACTTTAATATTAATGGATCTTGAGACTTTAATATTCAATTTAATTTAATATTTTTGGAAGACCACAAATACAAATAGTTTAAAGAGAAAAATAAAAGATGCATGTTAAAAACAGGAAATTCTGCAGAAAATCTGCAGAGATGGGAAAGGGATTTGTGTAATAGGAAGGGAGAAGAGAGTGTGAGTAATGAGGGAAAGTGAAAACAATCAAGAGGTGATTTGTATAAGCATTAAGCCCCTAAGCTGATTTGTAATTACTATGTATCACAAATATACCAATATAAAACTTGAAAAAAAACCCTAAAAAATCCTTAAAAGAATACATAGGTGGGGATATATACAAAAGAATTACAAGATTCATATTACAGTGATGTATGTGCACCCATGTTTATAGAAGCTCAGTTTCTGATAGATAAATCTTTTTTTTTTTTTTTTTTAAGACAGGGTCTCACTTTGTAGTTCAGGCTGTCCCTGAGCTCACTATGTAGCCCAGGCAAGCCTCAAACTCAGCAATCCTCCTGCCTTTGCCTCCTGAGTGCTGGGATTACAGGCTTGAGCCACCAATCCTGGCAAGTGATAGCTAAATCTTGGAAACAACCCAAATGTCCATCAATTCTAGACTGGATAAAGATGTGTGTGTGTGTTTAATAAAATGGAATATTACTCTGCCATAAAGAATGATGAGGTTGAGTCATTTATACTCAAGTGGTCGTACCTTAAGGACATACTCATAAGTGAAATAAATAGGTCACAGATGTGTAAATACCTTATCTTTTCTCTGGTATGAGAAACTGAAGTTGTAAATGTGTTCTAGAATGTATGATCGATATTGTGAAATAATAAATATTCAAAGGGAAATGGTGTTTAGGGGTAAATAATAAGGGGAAAGAAAATAACTGATGGTTAAAAAAATGAAGCTTGTATATATAAGGGTGGGGGGGTTGTAGGGTGGGTAGTGGAAGGGGAAAATGACAATTAGGTTATGTCATATACTGGTACAAATTCTCAATGTGGAGTGTAATTGTGATGTGTATATATAATGTACCAATAAGTTAAATTAAATTAAAAAAACAATACATAGGCCTAAATCTTGACTGGATTTGAGAAGTTTTTTCAGATATGACATCAGAAGAAAAAAAACTGATTAAATTGGGCTGGAGATTTAGCTCATTGGTTCTGGCACCTGCTTAGCAAGCTCAAGGTCCCTGGTTCAGTCCCCAGTAACCACATACAACAATACTGGACATAGTGACTCACGCCCACCAGCAATCAGTACCACACACCACAGTGCCGAGAGTGGTGGCTCATGCCTGTAATCCCAGCATTCGGGAGGTAGAGGCAGGAGGATTGCTGAGTTTGAGGCTTGCCTGGGCTACATAGTGAGCTCAGGGCCAGCCTGAACTACAAAGTGAGATGCTGCCTGAAAAAAAAAATTAAGTAGATTTGTTGAACTTAAACATACTTGAAAAAACACTACCAAGAAAGTGAAAAGGTAAGTTACTGAGTGGCAGAAAATATTTGAAAATTGTATATCTGACAAGGGATTTATGCCTAGCATATATAAAGGACTCATAATTTAAAGATAAAAAGATAACCCAATTTAAAAACAGAGAAAAAATTTAAATAGACATTTTCGCAGTGAAGAGGCATGAACAACCAGTCAGCTTGTGAAAACACATATGCTTAGCACCATCCCCTCAGTTACCAGGGAAATGCCAGGTGAAAACCACAATGAGATGTTAATTCACTAGAATGGAATCTCTTTTCAGTCAAAAAGAAACACTGTGTGGCAAGGATGCAAGCAACCATAACTCCTACAATTCTGGCAGAATGTGAAATGGCACAACTGCTTTGGAAAACAGACTAGTACTGCTAGCTTCTCAAAAGGTTAAGTACAGAGTTATCACAAGTCTCAGTAATTCCACTTGCAAGTCAAGAGAAAGGAAAACAGAAAACACAAGAACTTGTACATGTATGTCCAGAGGAGCATCAGTAACTGTCCAATGAAGATAATCCAAAAGTATATCAAGTGATGAATTAAAAATTCATATAAAAGGATATTACTTAGAAGAGGAAATTAAGTATTGTTACCTGCTACAACATGAATGAAATTTGAAAACATGCTCAATGAAAGAAGAGTCTGAAAAGCTAGAGCATATATTGCATGAAGAGTTTAATACAAAATGTTCAGAAGAAGCAAGTCTATGAAGTATATCAGTGCTTCTCTAAGGCTGAGCAGGGAAGGTGATAGCTAAGGGTATGAGTTTTCTTCTTAGGGTTAAAGAATGTTCTAAAACCGTGGTGATGACTGCTAACTCAGTGAAAAATACTAAAAGCCAACAAACTGTACACTTTAAATGACTGAATTTCAAGATACGTTAACAGTATTTCAAAAAAGATCTAACCCCTTCCTATATTCATTTGGTACACAAGATTCAGGGTCATGCAATGGGGAAGGCTTTATATCATTAGCCAGGTCTTGAGGGAGCAGCATGCTTAATAAAAAGTGGTGCATTTTTCACAGATAAGTCTATAAAGTAAAACAAAAACAAAAAAACCCATCATTTCACTGCTCAAAACACTGAGACATGTATAGTATCTCAACCCTAGTAATTTTTGTTCCCAAAACTAACTGAAAATTACCTTGTGTATTAGGATGTTCATTGGAATATCCATTTCAAATTTATTGGATTTTAAATCTCCATGAAAATAGTACTCTCCATTTTCCTGCTCATTTAACTTTGTTTTTGTAATTTTTAAAAGTTTCTTAAATCTGCAAGAACATACAAAGGAAGTTTTAAAAGAGTATTCTATATACAGGACTCTGAGACTTAATATCCACTTTGGTGTGTTAACATAAAAATGTTGGCTAAAGCCCAGAAAGCACTAACCAAGGTGAAGAAAAATATATTTAAATATGAATGCTTACAAAGATTAAACAAATACTTTGGTAACTTTTAACTGTGGTATACAAGAAAAGAAAGTGTGTTCAAAAATCAAAACATGAACAAGGGTGTACATCTGTCTTTCCAATGTGAGTTTTTAAATTCTTTTGGGTATATTCCTAGCAGGGGTATAGCAGGGTCAAATGGGACCCGTAGTCCTAGTTTTCTGAGAAATCTCCACACGGATCTCCACAATGGTTGCACAAGTCTGCAATCCCACCAACAGTGTAGAAGGGTTCCTTTCTCCCCACAGCCA
>PVIC010043721.1:0-15305 GCA_004025085.1 Thryonomys swinderianus
GGCGTGTTTGCTGCCTTCTGCCCCGGGACGCGGCTGCAGTGCCCTGTGACGGGCTGAGCGCGGTGCGCAGGCCTGCCACCCTGCCGCCGTGGGGGCTGAGGCAGGAAGATCTTCGATAAAAACTTTAAAAACTTTAAAGGGATCAGAGATTTAGATCAGCGCTTAAGTTCAACCCCCTTCTCTGGCTTATTCCACTGCTCTGTGGGTTCAGCGATCCCCCAGGGAAGAGGAGGAGATCCTGCCAGGCTTAGGTTTACAGATACTCACTGCCCCGGGGCCCAGGGGTGGGGGCTGGATTGCGGCCTAGATGAGCGGGAGTCTGCTGCTTCGCTCTCTCCAGCACCCCGCTGTCCCCGGGGCCAGCCAGCCGGCTCTTGGCTCTTGTTTCCACACCTCGCCTCGATTCGATGACAAGTCCTAATCGGCGCTGGTGACAGTGGAGCTTAATGCAGCTAATGCCACCCATGGAGCGAGCATGTGATGCCGGAAGACTGAGGACACGCGGCAGAAATGCTCCAAGCCCGGCAGTAAAGAGGGGACTTGCCCTGGGCTGGCCCAGGGACCCCACTTTGACGTTGACCTCAGCACCCGGCAGGGACGGCGCGTGCGCACATCCATGGCGACCCTCCCTGCGGCTTTTGCTGTTACCGTCACTTCCCCAGAGACACAGTGGAGTCTCAAAGAGGCTGAACTGGGACCTGAACCCTGTTACTATGTGGTGAAGGCAGAATTTTAAAAAATGGTTCTCACTGGTGTTTAAAATTTTTAAAAATTTGCATTAGTACAGTACATGCTTGTATTAGTACAGAACATGTTTACATAATGATTACATTCTTCCCGGAGAGTCGGTGCCTCTGTGCTGCACATCTTAATTCTCTTCCCTCTCCTGTCCCTCCGTTCTTGGTTACCTGCCCTCTTACAAAAGATCTGTCTCTGTTTCCTATTATCTATCTTTTGTTTTGTGCCTTGTGTTTTGGGTATCTCGTACAGCAGAAGCTACACTATTTAAGCTTGTGTGTCTGATTTCTTTCACTTAACATCATGCTCTCAAGGTGCATCCATTTCCCCACGAATGACTCAAGTTTACCCTTCTTTACGGCAGAACAGTACTCCGGCATTTTCTGTCTTCATTCATCTGCTAACTTGGCATTGAGATCACTTCCAAGGTTTAGCTATTATGAATTGTGCTGCTATAAATGTGGGTATGCATGTATTTCTGTAATATGATGCCTTTATTGTTTTGGAAAGATCCCGAGAAGAGGAATATCTAGATTGAATGAAGTTTCTAGATCTGGTTTTGGAGGAATCTCCATACTAATTTTCACACTGGTTGTACTAATTTATTTCCCCACCAACTTTGCGTAGAAAGTTCCTTTACCTCTGCAGCCTGGCCAGTATTTGTTATTGTTTGATTTCTTGGTGATGACCATTCTTTCTGGGGTCAGATTAATTCTCCACATTGTTTTCATTCACATTTTTCTAATGACCAGAGTGGTTAAATGTATTTTTTCCTATATTTATTGGCTGTGTATACTTCAAAGCTGGAATCTGATTCCAGGTCTGCCCCATGCATGAGACCCTGGGCTGGCCCTTTGCTCCCTCACTGGTCACATCCGGGCACCTGGATTGGGCGTCTTCCCTCCGGCTGCCGCTGCCTGGGACCTACTCACAGCCCTGCCTGTTGCTGTCTTTCCTCCCCAGTGTCCTGGGCTCCCTCCTGCTGCTTGGACCCCAGCTCGTCTGCCCGCAGCCTTCCACTGAACACAGAAAGGTGAGTCGCAGCCGCTCAGAACCTGTCCTTCTCTGCGGGAGGAGCAGAGGTCCCTCAGGGGGCCGTCCTGAGCTTTGTTCTGTTTGGAGGTGAGTCGCTGCCCGTTCTGAGAGGAAGCTCTGTGTCTGGAACATTCAGCGGCCTCTCATTCTTCCGCGGTCCCTGCAGTTCGAACATGAAGCTGGTGCCGGAGCCCATCTCTGGCCCGCAGGCGGGACCAGCTGGGCAGCCTGCACGGGTGGAACGAGCGGGTGAAGATGTGTCAGTGAAGGGAATCTGGAGAGGCATTGGTGGGCTCTGGGGACCACCTGCAAATGGAGGAAACCTGAATGGGGCCGTCACCCTTCCAGGGGCACAGTCGTAGTCCAGAACAGAGGGAGCAATATGGCTATGACAACAGCTATGGTGATGCCAGGGGAGCCCCCACAGGGCCTCAGCCGCTGCCACCAGGACCAGGCAAAGAGGGCACTGGGAGGTAACAACCTGCTTCTCTTCTGCCTGCTGTCAGCCCCTGCTGGTCACCCCCTTTGACCAAATCCAACCAGAAGACGAGAGACAAGAACCCCTGATTCAGTCCCCAAAGGCCAGGTTTGGGCCACAGGGCTGGGGTGTGTGTGTGTTTTTCTGTTCATGTTCGGGGTGCTCCTCAGAGAGGAGCCCTCTGTCTCCCAGGGCCCCACACAGCTCTGCCACATGGGAGGGGCTTGGTGGATGCGCCCTTGGAATTGCTGCGTGGGACTCAGGCAGTCCCCAGGTCCCCTTGTGTTAGCCGGATCCCCTCGCGTCTCCCTGAGATGGCACGCAGGCCTCCGAGCAGAGAGCGCCATCCTTCTCTAAGGGCATCTGAGTTCGCTGGATCTCTTACTGAAAGAGTTTCACAGGGCACACTCAGGAGAGAAAGGGACCGAAGAGGGAGTGTGTGCTCAGGCTGGGCTGTTTATGGCCTTTCCGCGAGCCCTTCTTGTCTGGTCAGTTGAATTTCTTTTAGATCTATGGGTTGTGTCGTGGTTCTGTTTTTCCAGGCCTGGCGTCAGCCTCTGTTGGCCTGTGTTCCCCACCGAAGGGCAGCTCTGGGAAAGTGGGATCTTGTTGATCTCTTCTACTGCTGTAACCCAGCTCCTGGATTGGAGCCTGACAGAGTTGAGTGCTCAGTAATATGCTTGCTGCAGGACTGGCCGAGCCAGCTTGCGAGGCAGAGGCCAGCTTGGGCTGCAGAGTGAGCTCAGGGTCATCCTGAACTACAAGGTGAGGCCCTTTCTCAAAAAAACAAAACAAAACAAAATGGGAGACCTGAGCCAAGGTCTAAACATCATTTTGCCAAATTTTTTTTAGGAATTTAAATCTCCTTATTCTATGGTTTCATCCCCATTCACAATTTTAATACTCAGAAAAGACAACTGTCTGCTTTTATGGTTGTTATATTTTTTATTACTATTTGAAATTACAGGAAGTCTCCGACTTTCTAGCAAGTTCCATTCCAGGAGAGTGTTCTTAAGTTGGGTTCATTTGTAAGTCCAAAAACATGAGTCTTGTATATCTTTGCCACAGTTATACAATGTAAAGCATAATGAACACAAATACACATCACAAATACTGTACATAAGCTAGTTTTAAGGTAGACATGGGAGCTACTTTCATGATTTATTCCGTTTAGCAGTGTTTATAATGTGAAGTTTATTCGTATCTGTGAAAGTTCATAATTTGAATGTTCCTAAGTTGGGACTTACTCTATTAGGATTGTTGTTAATTGACTTACTATATAAGTGGTCTTTTTATTGTTGCTCACATAGAATATTAGAGCTAAAAAATATTTTTTGAAGTTTCCATCCCAACATAATTTATTGTGTATATATTCACATGCACAGATTTGTTATGAGTGTATTTAATCACATTTTAGGGATTTGTAGGGAAAAATTCTACTGACATTTTGGAAGACTGATTGGGCTTATGATGGATATGAAATTTTTTTTTTTTTGAGACAGGGTCGCGCTTTGTAGTTCAGGTTGGCCCTGAGCTCACTATGTAGCCCAGGCAAGCCTCGAACTCAGCAATCCTCCTGTTTCTGCCTCCCGAGTGCTGGGATTACAGGCGTGAGCCACCATGCCCGGCACTGTGGTATGTGGTACTGATTGCTGGTGGGCATGAGTCTCCACGCCCAGCATTGTATGTAGTTACCGGGATCGAACTCAGGACCTTGTGCTTGCGAGGCAGGCGCCAGAACCACTGAGCTAACCCTCCGGCCCGGATATGAAATATTTTAACATTAACATTTTGATGCTGAATATCTGATTTTCAAGAGCACATTTAAAAAAATTTTATGATATATGTTTGTAGTACATCAGGATTATGTTCATCATGGGGAGTTGGTACGTGTAGCTAGCACATCTTAATTCTTTCTTGTCCCCTTGTCCCCCTCCCACTCTCTATCTCTTGATCCCTTCCCATTTTGCAAGAGATCTATCTCCCTATTTCCTATTATCTTTTATAGACTATTTGGAGAACATACATTTTAAAACAGTTGTCAAGTGTAAGAAATATATGCACTTTGACTGCCAAGGTCATTGCTGTTGATGCAAGAGAAGAGAGCAGTTCTTCCCTGGGTGGGATATTCCTCTTTGGTGTTTGATTGGAGCCTTGTGCAACTGTGGCTGCCATCTGGGTATGTCCCCAAAAATCTGGCAGGAGAGCCACAGCTGGCAAGAATAGCAGCCATTTATTCCTACAGTATGAAAAATAAGGAAATGCTTATTAACATTAAATGCTGCAATGCAGAAATGCTTACTAAATACTGCAGTGCTTTTTTTTTTTTACAGATATGTTGTAGATATTTTAGGCTTTCTGGGCCTATACCATCTGTCACAATTATCCAGTTTTGCTGTCAAAGCACAGAGGCAGCCAGAGACAATATATATAATCGAGTGAGCATAGCTGTGTTCCAATAAAACTTTATTTATAAAACTAGGTGGTGACAGCTGATGCATGCCTATAATCCCAGCCCTCAGGAGGTTGAGGCAGGAGGAGTGCCACAAATTTGAGGCCAGCCTGGACTACACAGAAGTTCAAGGCCAGCCTGTACTACAAAGTAAGACCCAGTGTCAAAACAAAACAAAACAAAACAAAAAAACCCAAAATAAAAAACAAAGTTCTAAAGTCAAAAGAGCTAACTGCAAATTTATGTATTTTAGAATTTGATGTTGGAAGCTGCCTCTTCCGGAGACTTTAAGAAACACAAAGGAGTTGTGTGAAAATATGTATTTTTTCATTAAGATAAGATTTATTTTTGCTATCAAGTTTTCATTACTTAGATATATCATAGTTGAATTCATGCTGAGCCATTATTTTGTGATTAAAATCTACTTCCCATCTTTAGCAAAGAGCTGCAGAAAGAATTAGAAAACCATTTATGAGAAATCCTTAAGGGACAGCATTATTAATTTGTGTGTATTGTAGTTTAGTATGTATATAAAAGCTAGCTACTAAAAGACATCTCTCTTCTTCTTCATTACAATGATACATCCAACTGAAGCATATGGAAACATTTCTACAGTGTAAGTTACTTTGAGGAAAAGACATAATTTGTAAATGCTGTCAAGTAAACTATGCATTTTGCAGTGGTGCTCGGGTGACTCGATACATCTCTGTAAAACTGTCCCATGTAGTGCAGGGAAAGGGTAGCTCTTTCCAGACGTTTCTATCCACAAGTCCTCCCCCTTATTCCTGCTGTGTAAACAGCATCACAACTGCTCAGCCATCTGTTCTTGGTAATTAATTAATGATACTTGGCCATTTTGTTTTTCGAGACAGGATTTCACTGTGTAGTGCAGGCTGGCCTTGAACACACTATGTATCCCAGGCTGGCCTTGACCTCACAGTGATCTTCCTGCCTCAGCTTCCTGAATGCTGGAGTTACGGTGTGCACCACCACACATGACCAAATTATTGTATTTTTAAAACTTTCAATACAGCAAGCACCAAAACAAACAAGTGAGTAAAACTTTTCTCGTGGCTTTATTTCTGAATAAAATGGACTGAGAACAGGAGGAGAAAAAAACCCCTTGACCAAGATTTTAATAAAAACAGTAAACTATTATTAAGGGAAAAAATGTAGGTGATAGAAAACTTTTTAAATTAATGAAATTGTTCTACTGCGTACACTGCAGACATTCATTAAGTTGTTCCACATATAAGTGTTATAGTCAACATACTTTATACAGCAAAGAATCATAAACCAGTGTATCTTTTAGCTTGTGTAAATGGAAATGCATATACTTCAACACAATTGTTCTACTTCTTAAAAAAAGCTTGTGTTTTAAAAATTAAAAACTCATATATGTACTATAGAAAATGATTACAACTCAAAGGAGGAAATAAAAACTCACTCCTAGGGGCACTGGGCAAGGTGAACTGCTCTTGAGCCTGATATTTATAGAAACTTTCAAACAAAGAGAACAGGGACACGACAGAATGAGGTAAAGGGAGAATGAAGTATTTATTTTGCCAACTGATAAGCAAGTCCCAGTGCAAAGAGCAGGGGACCTCGTGATGGGCTGCGGCCACATTAAGGCCATAGGCATGTGAACAGTGGGTTTTGGGCGTCTCTTGACAACATCACCCAATTGGCTATTGAACAGAAGGACAAAAAAAAGTTTTAAGTAACACAAAACGTTCCCCTCTGTTGTTGCTGTATTCAAGAAGAAAAGAAAGGACAGTAGTATTCATAAGAACATCTTTTTCTCATGTATTTATTGGCCATATCCACTGCTTAGAAAGTGCTCATTATATTCATTTGCCTCTTGTTTGACTGGTTCCTTGTTTTGAGGGGGTAAATTTTTTTCAGTTCTTTATATAGTCTACATACTAACTCTCTATAAAATCAGTGGAGGGCCGGGCATGGTGGCTCATGCCTGTAATCCCAGCACTCAGGAGGCAGAGACAGGAGGATTGCTGAGTTCGAGGCTTGCCTGGGTTGCATAGTGAGCTCAGAGCCAGCCTGAACTACAAAGTGAGACCCTGTCTCAAAAAAAAAAAAAAAAAAATCAGTGGAGGCCGGAGATTTAGCTCAATGGTTCCAGTGCCTGCCTAGCAAGCACAAGGTCCTGAGTTCGATTCTGGTAACCACATACAACAATACTTGGCATGGTGACTCACGCCCACCAGCAATCAGTACCACATACCACAAGGCCGGGCATGGTTGCTCACGCCTGTAATCCCAGCACTCAGGACGCAGAGGCAGGAGGATTGCTGAGTTCAAGGCTTGTCTAGGCTACATAGTGAGCTCAGGGCCAGCCTGAACTACAAAGCAAGACCCTGTCTAAAAAAAAAAAACAAAAACAAAAACAGTGGAGAGCCAACTTTTCCCCAGTTTTTAGGTTTTCTTTTCACTCTGTTTTTTGTTTTGTTTTCTTTGGTACGCAGAAGCTTTTAAATTTTCTGTAGTTCCATTTGTTGATTCTTAATATTTTTTTTTCTTCTAGTATTTGAATCCAAATCAGGAAATCCTTGCCTATCCCTGTGGCTTCAAGTGTTTCCCTTCAAGTGTGATCTTTCCACAGTTTTGATGTTTCTGTTTTTATATCCAAGCCTTTGATCCATTTTTATTTTAATATAGGGTGAGGGGGAAGGACCTAGTTTCCATCCTCTGCATAGGGATAACCAGTTTCTCAGCACCTTTTGTAAGAGAAGCTGTCTTCTCCAATGTATGTTTTTGCCTTCTTTGTCAAAAACTGGATAGCTATAGGTCCACGAAGTTGTTTCTGTTATTTTGTTCCATTCCGTTGGCTTCCATGTCTATTTTTATGCCAGTCTCAGGCTGTTTTGTTACTATACTTTTGGACCATAGCTTGAAATCTGTAGTTGTAATGCCTTCCACCTTGCTCTTACTTTTGTGAGATGGGGTCTCGCTATGTAGTTCATACTGGCCTTGAACTCATTATGTAGCCCAGTCTGGCCTTCAACTCATAGTGATCCTCCTGCCTCATCTTCAGGAGTGCTGGGATTACAGAAATACGCCACTGTGCCCAGCACACAGTGTTCTTTTTGCTCAGAATTGCTCTGGCTCTTTAGGTCTCTTCTGTTTCCATGCAAAGTTTTGGAAGTCTTTTCCTTAGTTCAGAGAAGAATATTTCTATTCTAATAGGAATGGCATTAAATCTACAGATCACTTTTGGTCAAAAAATACATGAAAAAATAGCGTCTTTTGCCATTTGGGAAATGCAATCAAGACTACCCTGAGATAAGGGATTTTGGTCATGGTGGGCATTCTTACTTAGGGCTTGGATCTACCAAGAGACATGTACAGATTCATTAACAGTTGTTTTTACAGTAACTCCAAGCTGGAAAATAATGTGAAAGCCTACCAGCAAGAGGATAGATTCACAAATTGTAGCATGTTACTGTAAGAGAATGCCAGTAGTAATGACAGTGGTAGCGACAACCAAAATACACTTGTTCCCAGTCAAGATAGGGCAACAGGGACTTGTTTACTTTTACACCTGAAGCAGCATCACAATGGCCAGTATCGGGAGACAGGGATGAGATTTACCCTCTCACTTGAAGCAACTGAAAATATTCTAGCACGTGTAAGCCTCATATTGTTAAACTAGCTCATTCTCCTCAAAATGATCTACAGATTTAAAACACTTCCAACAAAATTTTCATCAGATATTTTCAATGAACTATATCACTGAGTTTAAGAAATTCCTATTGAAATGCAAAGAATCTAAAATGTACCAAACATTCCAGGTGTGGTGGCACATGTTTGTAATCCCAGCACTTGGGTGGCTGAGGCAGGAGGATTGCCATGAGTTGGGGGTCAGCCAGGGCTATCTAATGAGTTCAAAGCAAGCCTGAATACATAGTGAGGCCCTGTCAAAAATAAGATAAAAATAAAATAAAATTGGCCAAACAAATTTCAAATAGAAAAAACTGCAGGAGTCTGGGACTCACTGTACAGTTCATACTGGCTTTGAACTCTGTAATGTTTATGTTTTTAGCTATGGCAATCAAGATAGCCTATTATTGGCATAAAAACAGGCAAGTAAATAACTAGACAGAAGAACAGAGTGTAGATATAAACCTACATATACATGAGCAACTTGGTTTTTTTTTCATTATTCCATAAATTTTATTGGTACATTATATACACAGCTCACAATCACACACAACATTGGGGAATTTGTACCAATATGTGACACAGGTCAATTCTCATTTTTACCCACATCCGAGCAACTTGTTTTTGACAAATGTGAAAGTTAATTCTGAGGAGAAAGGATAGTCTACTAAAAATAATGCTGGGACAATTGGATATTCACATGCAAAAAAAGAATTTCAGTCCACCTCTTGTACAGCAGTATATACAATTATTAACTCGGTTAACTAAGAATAGAAAAAATTACTTCAATGTAAAAGACTCCATATGAAAAAACAAGAGGACATCATACTCAGTGATGAAAGGTAGAAAGATTTCCCTTTATGAGCAAAACCAAGACAAGGATGTCTATTTTTCCATTCCAGTTGGACAGTATGCTGTAAGTTCTTCCAAGATCCTTTAGGCGAGAGAGAGAGAGAGAGAGAGAGAGAGAGAGAGAGAAAGAATTAAGAAGAAAAATAATGTTAGTTCACAGGTGATATGATCTTATATTTTGCCAACTTGAAAGAATCCACAAAAATTATTAGAAGTAATAAATTTAGCAAAGTAATAGAATTAAAAAGTCAACATGTAAAAATTGGTTGCATTTATTACATTAAAAATGGTAATCCCAGCACTCAGGAGACAGAGGCAGGAGGATTGCTGTGAGGTTGAGGCTAGCCTGAGCTACATAGTGAGTTCAGGGCCAGCCTCAAGTACAAGGTGAGACCCTGTCTCAAAAAGGTCAATCCAAATAAAAATGCTATTTTATTTCTAACAGCATCAGAGGAACACAGTATCAGGAAATTAACTTAACCGAAGAGGTAAAAAACTTATAAAAATCAGAAAACAATGATGAAAGAAGTAAAAGACAAATAAATGTAAAGATGTCCCATGTTCTTGTATTGGAAGGCTTAATACTATTATGATGTCAGTACTGCCCAAAATGCCTTATGAATTCAATGCAATCACTCTCAAAATCTCAGTGATGTTTCTATAGAAATAGAGAAGTAATCCTAAAGTTCATATGGAGTCTCAAGGAACTATAACAGCCAAAA
The DNA here is from genome assembly GCA_004025085.1 of Thryonomys swinderianus. Classification (NCBI taxonomy): domain Eukaryota; kingdom Metazoa; phylum Chordata; class Mammalia; order Rodentia; family Thryonomyidae; genus Thryonomys; species Thryonomys swinderianus. Next base: position 9,956 of record PVIC010043721.1, read on the forward strand.
CAATACTGAAAACAAAACCCATCAGGGAGACTCAGACTTTGTGATTTCAGAACTTATGAGAAAGCTATAAGGATCAAAACAGTAGGTACTGCCATAAGGACAGACATGATGACCACTGGAATGGCATGGAGAGCCTGGAAATACACAGACACATATGATCAAATGACTTCTTTTTTACAAGGATGTCAAGACCATTCAGTGAGAAAAAGACAAGCTTTTCAACAAATGACCCTGTGAAAACTGGATATTCACATGCCCATTTCTAACACCATATACAAAAATTAACTCAAAATAAATATGGCACCTGATGTAAGGTCTAAAACCATAAAATGCCTGTAAGAAAACAGGACAACATTTTCATGACATTGGTCTTGGCAGTGATGTCAAAGACATAGACCATAAGAGAAAAATAGACACCACAGACTTCACTAAAATTTTTTCTGTACCTCGAAAGTTACTCTCAACAGAGTAGAAAGGCAATTCACAGAATGAATGGGAAGCCAGGTGTGGTGGCTCATGCCTGTAATCCTAACACTTGGGAGGCTGAGGCAGGAGGATTGCTGTGAGTCTGAGGCTAACTTGGGCTATTTTGTGAGTTCAAGGTGACCCTGAACTGCATTGTGATACCCTGACTACAAATTAAAAGAATGAAAGGGAGCAAATATCTGCAAATCATGTATCTTATAAAGGCCTGCTATCTTGTGAATATAGAGAACTTTAAAAACAACAGTAAAGCAAATGTGATTCATGAATAGGCAAAGGCCTTTAATAGTCATTTCTTCGATAAAAGATATACATTTGGCCAGCAGGCATAAGAAAAGATGCCCTGTGTTTTGGAGGAGTTGAGGGTAAGGGGAGAAGGAAGGATTATCAAGGGGCTAAAAGAAACTTTTAGGGTGATGGATATGTCCATTATCTTGACTGTGGCAATGGTTTTATAAGAGCATACATGTGAGAAAACTTGTCAAATTGTACACTTTACATATTTACAATTTATTGTATATCAATTATACCTCAGTGAAGCTTTTTAAAAGAAACTACTGATATAAGCAACAAGTGAAGACTTTCATTGTTGTTATATTGGTCATAAGAAGCCAGATACAAAGGTTTCTAAAATATGATTTATAGTTAGGTCAGGAGTAGGCATAGCATCGGTAGTGAAAAGAAGATCAGAACACTTGATGCCAGTCAAGGTTGAGGATGGCCGTTTTGATGGAAGCTTCCAGGGTGTTGGAAATGCTCCAAATCTTTGTGTAGGAGGTGGGTACCTAGGTCTTAAGAGAATAGCAATTCATGCATTTATAATGAGCATACTTATGTACTTTATATATGCTATATTCACTTTTAAAAGCAAGAGAAAAAGAAAATGACACAACAGTGATCAAATGCCAGTACTGAAATGGCCATCAAAGTCCCCGGAGCAATGTGGGATGGTTGCCCTATGAGAGTGACCAGGAAACAATGCCACCCTTGAAAGAACAGCGTCAGGCCTGTCATTAGTGTCCGGCCTCAGAGCTGAAGAGGACTGGAAGCTGCTAAAACAGCACTCTGTCCCTTCCAGCTGGGGTTTGTCAAGCTTTGTGTTTCTAATGGTATAAATATCACTGGCTGCTTCAGAAAATTTAAGAGGATTTCTTGTTATGAGAAATGAAGAAATTAAAGTCAAAATGCCTCAGGAAGGGAAGCATTCCAAAAGTTCACTAATTTCTGCTCTGCATTTAGCAGAAGCTACTCTTGGATTCAGATACAATGCCAAAAAAAATCAAGTCTCCTTTCATTAGACCTGGAGTGGGGAGCTGAGGGCTTGGGCTTTGGAGAGCCTTCTATGATGTTTCAGAAAAAGAGCATCTCCAGGGCTTTTAGTTTGGGAATGATGGGGCAGTGATGGTGTCTTCTCCTGATCCTTGCTGCGATCCAGATTCCCTCTTGCCATTTCTTTTTTCTGAGTGTGCTTATTCCTTATGTGGAGGCGGTGTGCAGTGGAACAGCATAAAAACAGCTCTGGCAGTGCCTACTGACAGTGGCAAGGCCCTTTTCCCTCCCTAGCTTTGGTTGACTTCACATAAATTAGTTTTCTGTCCTCTCAGCCTTGTGGAATCTACCAGTCTGTCTTGCAGAGGAATCTTGGTCTTCAACACCCTGATGTTATCTTGGGACCAGGAAGGTTGGGAGGAAGCTGAAGCTGTGCCCCATCCCATTAAGGGAGCTGCTGTTAATTCTTGCTTGCTGCAATCCCTCATTTCTGCATTGTCAAGAGAGTTGTTCTCGGGGCTGGGATTTAGCTCAAGTGGTACCATGCCAATCTTGGATGGACAAGGGCCCGAGTTCAATCCCTGGTACCGAAAAAAAAAAAAAAGAGTTGTTCTCTTATGGAAAAGTTCCAAATCAAGAAATGAAGCTACTCCAGAGGCTAAAGCAAGAAGATTGCTCAAGCCAGGAGTTTGAGGCTAGCCGGTAACATAATGTGAACTCAATCTGAAAACAAAAAAAGAGGACAAATGTAGCAAATAGTAATCACAAGAAAGTCAGAATTAGCAATATTAAGACAAAACACTGCAGATAGGATCTCTATAATTACTTTCCTATAGCTGGGACAAAACACAAGATACTTGCTACTAAAAAAAGGAGAGATTAATTTTGCCTTATAGCTTCAATGGGTTTAGTCCATGGCTTCAAGGTGGAAATGGCTTGGAGAAACAAAGCAGCTCACACCATGATCTCCAGAAGCGCAGAGACAAAACACCCTTCAAGTCACCCCATTACCATCTCTTCTGACCAGGTCCCAACTTCTAACAGCATATTTGGCTGTGAACTCATAAGCACACAAATCCACTGAGAGTGTAGCATGCCTGTAATGGAGCTGTCTGCCAAAAGCCCTATCTCAGAATGTGACTTGGAGGGATACTTTAGATCTAAGTCATAATAGAATCTGAATAGAAAGAGGTATTAAAATATTTCTTGAAAAATAAGAATAGGCAACATTTAAAGTCTCATGTCACAGCTTCTGTTTGGAGAAAATGCTAAAGCCGCACTGGAGTAAACAGACCGCAGAGGTGAAAGCAATCTGGGGAATTTGGCTTCCACTCCACACTTTCTATAGCAAAAATAACGCACATTGACTGTTGAGTGTTCTTTCTCTGTGATGCCCTGTACTCTGATTTCCTAAGGAACTCTTTGGTATTTCATTGTTCAGGGAAAAAAAAAACAAAACAAAAAAATCCCCCAAGCCCCAAACAACCAGAAATCTTTGTTTTCCTATATGTGAATATTTCTTTTTCTTTTTTCAAAATATTTTGCTCTCTGTATAGAAACACTCACAATTTAAGAGTATACATTCCTTCCTTTGGAAGTTTATAGTTCCATTTATAACAGTCCTTAAAAATAAATGCTGTTATAAATGTGTTATTATTGTCTGAACAAACTTGAACACCATATCTCAAATGCGATCTCACTACAAACAAGCCAAGTTATACACAGTGGATGTTTTCATGTGTTTCAGGCCCAACAAAGTGACTTTGGGCCTATAAATGGTTCTAAGAAAAATGAGCACTTTATGTGCTTTAATTTTTTTTCTCAAAATTTCCATTCCCTCCCACACTTATGCACATAAAACACAAACCATAAAAAGGTATTTTAAAAATAACTTCTAAATTTCCCACTATGTTATGCTTTCAGGCTAGATTACAGTGAAAACAAAGTTTGGACAGACAGAATAACTTATCACTTAGGCCACACATCTCAGTCTTCAGGCGGGGGGAGAGCGATCACAGTGTAGTCTTCGGGCCACTGTCCTTGAGTATGTGTTAGTGGTTCGTCTCTGAATAATGTGTCTGATTCTCAGTGGAGGAATCTGGCAAGTGGAGACTTTATTTGATAGCTATTTTCTTTCTTTTCCTTCGTGGTCAGTTTGGAGAAGAGAGATGTTGGTGTCTTTTTGTTCTCAGTGTTATTGGCTACATAAATGGTTAACTTTTTTGGTCCCAGGGATTGAACTCAGGACTTTGTGCTTGCCAGGCAGGCATGGTGCCACTGAGCTACATCCCCGGCCCAGGATGGTTAATGTTTTGACTTAGGGTCATGACCATTGCATTTCCCCATTAACTCATTCAGTGTGCATCTAGTGCCAGTCTTGTGAACTGGAACTCAAAGCTAGCCAGACGGCCTGGTTGGTATCCTAGTTTTTGGGCTAGGATTGTGTCTCAGCTTCTTCAACTATGACCTACAGTCATAGGATATAAACGTTGTAGCTGTTGTCTGCTGTCACTCTTGCGACAAATGCCAGCCCTGTCTGTGAGCCATCAGGTGTTTCCCAGTCTCCAGAAATTACCAGGTATTCCCTATGGGCAGGGTGAGAAGAGCTGCCTGTTTAAGCTGTAAAGACTTCCGCAGAGGCAGTGCTGTGCTCCTAGGGAGGTGACCAACATCATGTCCTCATATCCCTTGGCTGGTTTCTGAACAGTCACGTTCACTGCATACCCTCAAGATGCGAGCTTCAAGTGCATTTCTGCAGTAGGAGACACTGCTCTGTAAAGGCTCCTCCTCCTCCTCCTCCTCCTTAGCCTTATGGGCTTCTTTGCAAAAAGGAGGAAACAACATAAGACATCTGCTGGGGCTACCTTGCAGCAGAGCTCCCAGCCCCTTATAGCTGAAGAGTTTGGCTGGTCACGGTGTGGAAGCCTCAGGGCCACACACGCGGGGACTCCGGCTGGGTGGCTGTGGACCTCAGTTCAGCTGTGCTGGCCCCTTGCTCAGGGTGAGTGCTGATGGTTTGCTCAGGCAGAAGACATGCTGTGTGCCAGGTCCTGTGCCAGGCCCTCCATAAGGACACCCTTATTCCTTTGTCACACCGCCCCGAGAGGCAGATATTTTGAGCTCAGTACCACAGAGCAGGAAGCTTTAGTGTGAATTAGAGAATTCCATGGCTTTCACAAGTGGCAGAGCCTGGACATGGAGCTCTCAATCCCAGCAAGGTGTGTCTTCCTCCTCACCCAGCACCAACTCTTTGGTCTTTATTGTCTCAGTCTTTGTTCTCTAGAAAACTGCCACACGTCTCTTGGAATGTCCTGTTTATGCTCTGACTCAGTTCAGGCCCCTATGTCCCATCCTGGTTATAGGCAACCACCCGTTATGAGCCCAATGCTGACTCGTGGTGTGATGGAAATGATCTTGTTCCCCTTCTCTTCTCTTCTCTTCTCTTCTCTTCTCTTCTCTTCTCTTCTCTTCTCTTCTCTTCTCTTCTCTTCTCTTCTCTTCTCTTCTCTTCTCTTCTCTTCTCTTCTCTTCTCTTCTCTTCTCCTCTCTTCTCCTCTCTTCTCCTCTCTTCTCCTCTCTTCTCCTCTCTTCTCCTCTC
>PVIC010043722.1:0-15277 GCA_004025085.1 Thryonomys swinderianus
AACTCAGGTCCTTATGCTTGCGAGGCAGGTGCCGGAACCACTGAGCTAACTTTCCGGCCCTCCTTTAAGTTTTTTGAATGCACTAAGTACTGTTACACCTTGAGGCTGTTGAATATACTGTTCTTTCACAGCCAGCCCGGCTCCCAGCCTTATATACACATTCATAACCAGACTCTTGCCTCATTTTACAACTGAGTTATGTGATGACACTCATTCTTCAGCTATTAGGTTAAACCAGGGAATTGGTGTTTCTTTGAGCTCACTATGTAACCCAGGCAAGCCTTGAACTCAACAATTCTCCTGCCTCTGCTTCCCGAGTGCTGGGATTACAGGTGTGAGCCACCACGCCTGGCTATTATTTTAGTTTTTTGAGACAGGGTTTTGCTTTGTAGTTCAGGCTGGCCCTGGACTCACTGTGTAGCCCAGGCTGGCCTCAAACTCACAGCAGTCCTCCTGCCTCTGCCTCCTGAGTGCTGAGATTACGGGGCTGAGCCACCATGCCTGGCATTGTGATATGTGGTACCTGGGGTTGAATTTGGTACCTTATACTTGCTAGGCAGATGCCAGAACCACTGAGCTAGATACCTGGTCCTGCAGTATCTCTTATAGTCATTGACTAGGGTCATTGATTACTATGTGGTTTTCAAGCTTATTAACCCACAGAAAGGTTTCATGTGAATATACACTTTCAACTATATGAAGCCGAGTTTCATAAACTATCATTACCATTACTATATGGAAATACTTTGATGTCTTCTATTAAAGGAACAAAAACCTGGGCTATATGCTAGGAATAGGTAGAAACTGCTGGTTATTCTGTGCAAGGGGTTGTTTTTCAGTATGGTGGTACATGCCAACAGTTGACGCCACATGGGAGACCAAGGAATGAGGATTGCAAGTTTGAGACCAGCCTGAGCTAGCTAGCTATTTATTTATTTATGGTACTGGGGATTAATTTTAGGACCTTGTACTTGCCAGGCAGGCACAGTACCAATGAGCTACATCCCTGGCCCTAGTCTAAGCAATTTAGTGAGAGCTCGTCCCAAAATAAAATTTAAAAGAGCCGGGGATTTAGCTCAGTGGTTCCGGTGCCTGGATAGCAAGTGCAAAGTGCTGGGCATGGTGGCTCATGCCTGTAATGCCAGCATCTAGGAGGCAGAGGCAGGAGGATTGCTGAGTTGAGGCTTGCTGAATTTGGGCTACATAGTGAGCCCAGGGCCAGGCTAAATTACAATGCAAGACCCTGTCTCAAAAATAAAAACAAAAACAACAACAAAAAACACTCACAGAGCTGGGGACATAGTTCAGTAGTTGAATTTTGTTTTATTGACAAAAGGTCTCACTACGTAGCTCATTGTGGCCTTAAATTCACTATGTAGCCCGGGCTGATCTCAAACTCACAGTGATCCTCCAGCCTCAGCCTTCCTAGTGCTAGAATTACAGTTGTGCATTACCATGCCCAGCTCAAGGTCCTGGATTTGATCACCAGCATTCATTTAAAAAAAAAAAAATCAGGACCAGGAATTTAGCTCAGTGATTCTGACATCTGCTTGGCAAACACAAGGTCCTGAGTTTGATCCCTGTTACCACCTACCACAATGCCAGGTATGGTGGCTCATGTCTGTAATCCCAGTACTTGAAAGGTAGAGGCAGGGGGATTGTTGACTTCAAGGCTAACCTGGACTACATAGTGAGTTCAGAGTCAGCCTGAACTACAAAGCAAGACCCTGTCTCAAAAAACTAAAAAATAAAAAAATAAAAAAAAATGAAAAAGCCTACATGAGGCTATGAATTCAGTCCCAGAATGGGGTGGGGGGGAGGGTGTGCCAGTTTTTTTTTCTGTGAAAGGGTGCCCCATAGATTTAGTTCTTGGTCTTGTCTGTGGGTTTATGTTGTTATTTTAACTACTCAGTTTTAAAATCTACATTTCTCTTGCCCTCAACTTACTTACTTATTTTGTGGTACTGGGGATCGAACTTTGGCCCTTGTGCGTCCAAGGTTGGCGTGGTACCACTTGAGCTAAATCCCCAGCATTTTTTTTTTTTTTTTGAGACAGGGTCTCGCTTTGTAGTTCAGGCTGGCCCTGAGCTCACTATGTAGCCCAAGCAAGCCTTGAACTCAGCAGTCTTCCTGCCTCTGCCTCCTGAGTGCTGAGATTATAGGCTTGAGCTCAAATTTTTGGAGCCATGTATCATAAGGTATTGTAAGACATATAAATATTTTAGTGATACATAAAACAGCCCTTATGACCTGTTTTTGTACTTAATAGTATAGTTTTAGACTTTTTGTCTTTTAGACTTTTCACCGCCTTTTTGTTTTTGAGATAGGGTCTTGGTAGATAGTTCACACTAGCCTTGAACACGGGCCTCAGACTTGAGATTCTCCTGCCTCAGCCTCTTGAGTGGTGGGATTATAGATGTACATTACCATGCTCAGCTCTACTGACCATCCGTATGATTTGGATTTGGAATTTACCACTCTTAGAGCTGTTATGGTATAGTCGGCTATTATCATGCTTCTAACTGGTTTATCTTCTAGTATTTAGTTCTCAAGATGTTTCTGTCATTTCTATTGCACCTCTTTTATTTCAGAATTATTTCTGGCTCTGCTTTAAGTCTGTGGGTTCTGCAGTTTACTAAACAATACCCCGTGGAATCCCTGCCCTTCAGGACCCTGGTTCCACTGTCTCCCAAAACTTTCTGCCTCATTTCTGCTTTGTCTTGTTTGAACCTTTGCTCACACTTGTCTTAGCATCGGGAGCAACCTCCCCATGTACTTTCTTCTGAGACGTGTTCTTTTGTTGAATTACTTCTGCATCATGAGAATCATCCTGCTTCTTGCTTAGATTTACAGCTTCTCATTTAGTGCATGTTCGTTTTGGGGTAGGAATTTTATGTATTTTCCCCAGTACCTACACATTGCTCCGGAGACGCACCTCAGCCCTGCCCTCTCAACTCCCGCCTGGTTCTGATAGCTGCAGGATCTCACTGGCCTTCCTTTCATTCCCGTCAGAGGGGTTGCCTGAGGGAGAGTATGGCCACACAGCCCACTCCTCCTCCAGGGCCGGAGCCGGCCTAAGGGTTTGCTGCCGCCCTGTGAATGATTGGGCTGCAGAGGGAGCTCACGTGCTCCCGTCGGTTCTTTGTTCTTCAGGTAGGAAAGACATATGAACTGCTCAACTGTGACAAGCACAAGTCTATGCTGTTGAAGAATGGGCGGGACCCAGGGGAAGTGAGACCAGACATAGCCCACCAGGTAACGGGCCGGCCTCTACGGGGGGGAAGGCAGCAGAACCCTGCTGCTCCGCCCTCACTGCCTGCCTGCCCCACCCTCTACAGAGCCTGCTGATGCTGATGGACAGCCCGCTGAACCGCGCCGGCCTGCTGCAGGTGTACATCCACACGCAGAAGAACGTGCTGATCGAGGTGAACCCTCAGACCCGGATCCCCAGGACATTTGAACGCTTCTGTGGCCTCATGGGTGAGATGAGAGTGATCCTGGTGTGGTGAGGAGGGAGGAAAGGGGAGCACTGCAGGGGGTGCCTGAGCTGGGAGAGGGACAGCATAAGTGCTGAACAGAGGCTCCATGGCACTCTTTGTCCATGTGCCTGGAAATTCTCCTGACCTCTTCTTGGGGTAGGTTCCTGGTCAAGAGAGAAAAGAGTTGGGGAGGGGATTTAGCTCAGTGGTTCTGGCATCTGCCTGGCGGGTTCAAGGTCCCGAGTTTGACCCTCGGTACCACACACCACAGTGCTAGGCATGGTGGCTCATGTCTGTAATCCCAGCACTCAGGAGGCAGAGGCAGGAGGATTGCTGTGAGTTTGAGGCCAACTTGGGCTACATAGTGAGTCTGGGCCAGTCTGAACTACACAGCGAGACCCTGTCTCAAAAGAAAAAGGGAAATGGAACCCATCATTACTACTGGGCCACGTGTGTAGCTGCTTGTACCATGTGGGGTGGTCTGGCTGGACAGGACATGTGGTGCCTGCTTACTAGGGGCTTTCTGCTTAGATCAGTGGAGTTGCCACCTAGCTTTTTTTTTTTTTTTTAAATTTTGAGACAGGATCTTGCTGTGTGTTCCAGGTTGGCCTTAACTGTGTAGTTCAGGCTGGCCTCAAATTTGTGGGATCTTCCTGTCTTAGCCTCCTGAATGCTTCCATCTAGCTCTGGACTCTTTTTTTTCCTAGTTCAGCTTTTACACAAACTGAGCGTTCGAGCTGCTGATGGCCCCCAGAAGCTGTTGAAGGTAAGGCAGTAAAGCCCACAGCTAGGGCAGGGTTTGGGGGCTATTTCTGGGCTGATGTTCCTGTCTTTCTGCAGGTAATTAAGAATCCAGTGTCTAATCACTTCCCAGTTGGCTGTATGAAAATTGGCACTTCTTTTTCTGTCCCAGTCGTCAGTGATGTGCGAGAGTTGGTGCCCCGCAGCGATCCTATTGTTTTTGTGGTGGGGGCCTTTGCCCACGGCCAGGTGAGGTTTGGGCTCAACCCTTGGATCCCTCAGAGCAAAGGCTTAGTAAGACTCCCACATGCAGTCAGTTTAACGGTCCTGACAGGCTGGGAGGTGGGGTGGATGGCAGCTACAAGACAGACGGCTCCACTTCTGTGCTGGGGAGGCTGCTCGCTTGTAGCAGGCAGAGTCCGACCTCGTGCGCTGTGCAAGTCTGATTCCAAGCTCTCTGGAAGTGCCAGCTCGGGCGCAGGCTTCTTTGCCTGAAGGGAGGCAGAGCCAACAAGTAGCTGGCTGATGGGACTGCTGTTTTCTCAGGTCAGTGTGGAGTACGTGGAGAAGATGGTATCCATCAGCAACTACCCCCTCTCTGCTGCCCTCACCTGTGCCAAGCTCACCACGGCCTTTGAGGAGGTCTGGGGCGTGATCTGATGCCGAGCCTGGCTCTGAAGCGGAGGACTTGGGCTGCTCTGGACTGATCTCCCTGCCAGCAGCCTGGGGCCTAGGGAGCCCACGCTGTACACTTGCCCTTCTTTTGTCCTATAAATGTGTTTTTTTAAAATGGTTGTCTGGGACTTTCTCAGTGTGGCAGCCTAGGGTGTGAGCTGTCCCCCTGACCCAGGGATGTGAGTGGCAGAGCTGGCGTCCGCCGCTGTGAAGGCCCCTGATCCTCACGATGCAGCTTAGACAACCTGGGATGTCAGCCCCGCAAGTACCGAGAACTGTGTGTGACAGGAGGCAGTCGGGGATGCTAGCAGTGAAAAACCAAACAAACAGATGTGATTTTATCTGGTACAGTTCCAAGATAGAAAAAGTGGAGCAGGTGGGGCCTTCCACCCTCTCCTCCCCCCATGGGTGGCGGCACAGACAGTCATAGTGAATTGGCAGAAGAACAGCAGGTTCCTGACCAGAGGGGAGAGATAAGGCAATGTGCATGGGGGAGCATGGGGGCGTGGGCCTCCTGCTCCTCCCACAAGAGCCTCCCCTTTGGCCTGCGGAGACTTGGCCTCCATCACAGAGGCACAGCTGGGAGCTTGGCTCCCGAATCTGGTTCCGGCTCCAGCCCCCTGGCTTTCCTGTGCTCTGTGCGCTGTGCTCTAGGCAAGGAAGTGCTGCGAAAAGGGCGGGTGGTTTCTGCACCAGTCCTGCTCCAGGCCACCTGCAAGGCAAGACATGAGACTGGAAGGCCGGGCTGGTGGGCCTGACCTGACGCTGGCCCTCAGCTGCCTCCCAGCAGCCTGAGTTAAGGTCCTCAGCGCCCCACTCTCTCCCATGAGCCAGGCTACCCCCCACCATTTCCGGTCTTGTCCTCGCTCCCCAGTCTATACCCTGTGAGCCTAGCACAGCTGTAGAATATTTACCAGAGAACAGATTATTCAGTTTTCTTTAACTTCTCTTTCCTTGGCACCATTGCTTTGTGAATGTAAGGCAATGTGAATAGTAGGCTCAAGAAGAAGACGTGGCCGAGAAAGTAGACGGACTTATACACCTGTGGCGGGAGAAGCCAGTGAGCTGCATGTGGGGTGCCCAAGGCCCCTGGGTTCTCTGGCAGTCTCGCTGGCTCTCTTCACCTTCAGCCACTTGTCCCAGGTGAAGAGGCAGAAGGCGGTCATGGAGTAGCCCATGAAGAGCCAGTGGATGGTCTGCTGCACCAGGTAGTAGAAGGGCTGCAGGGCCGTGACGGAGGCCAGGCTGCTGAGCGCCGGGCTCTCTCGGATGAGGGCAGCAGCCTGTGAGCGAGGAGAGCAGGTGTCAGCGTCTGGTGCCCTCCCTGCTCCCTGTCGAGCCCCCGGAGGCCCACCTGCTTTTCCACAATGATGATGAGGAACTCCATCTGGAAGCAGACCAGGTACCCTGAGTGGAGGCCATGCCAGAGGGCTAGGAACAGCAGCGAGAGACCGTGGGACAACTGTTTATTTCCAAGGAACTTGAGGCGTTTGAAGAAGTACCTACAGGAAAGAGGTCGGATGAGCCTGGAGATTTCTTCCGTACCCCATGGTCCTGCCAAGGTCCTCAGAGCCGTGAGGAGCAGGGCAGGAGCTGGCTGCCACTGGTGGCCCCCTAAGGTCTGGGAGGAAGTGGTAACACCCTTGTTAGAGATAGCTAGTGTGGCAGGGTGATGGTGGGCAACCCACTAGCTTGTGGGCAGTACCAGCCTACCAAGTGCCTGGTGCAGAAGTACAAGGGCCAAGGAGCGATCATTCTCAAGCTGCTTGTGCTCTAGTGGGGAGAGTGAACCAGTGACAGGGCAGCTTAGAGCTGAGGCGCTCCTGTGGGGCATTTGGGGATAGGGGAGCCTGGTCCAGCCTCCCTGCCAGTGCCTACCGGGCCACCCAGGCGTTGGTGTTGATGTTGAAGGAGGCGATGGTACCATTGAACTGTGGGGTCGTCTCGAAGAGCCACACCTTCATGTTGGCACAGGCATCCCACTTGGCCTTTCCATCTTCTCCGAAGCCGTTGAAGCCCAGCCCGGTCAGAATGCACACTCCTTCCTGAGGGAGGACGGCTCAGGCTCCACCCACCACCCCACCGAGGCTATCCCAGCCTGGCCTCACCCTACTCACCGTGACCAGCCAGCAAGTGACATATTTGTACAGCACAAACTTGCCCCAGATCAGCATGTACATGAGGCGGAACCAGAGAGGACGGTTCTGGAGAGGAGAGGCCATGCGTGAGGCCAGTACGCAGTCCTTCTGATGTGCCCCTTTAGACTGGCTCTGCTGTACAAGGCCCTGCTGCCCTGGCCCCCAGTGTGGCCTCACTGCCCTCTGACAGGCCAAGTGCTCCTCGCCCTTCACGTGTCTGCTGTCTGCTCCTCGGAACAGTTTGGTGCTGGAGACCCCGAAGGCCACAGTCCAGTCCACAGAGCCAGAGGGAGCAGCGGCTGAGCCTTTGGGCAGCAACCTCCAGCCTGCTGAGCTCCATGAGGCTCTGCACCTGACACCAAGCCCAGCGCACAGATGGCATCGCCTGTTCCTCTGCTGCTCACAGGTTCTGTGAGGCACCCATTTGGCAGTGTGCCTATACTCACTTCGTAGTCCTCAGAGACCAGGTAGTCCTCTGTGATGTGTGGGGTGAGCAGTGTGTGGCCCACCAGGTAGATGAGGCCCAGGCTCAGGCGCTTCAGGGCAGGCATGGTGCTGGAAGGGAAGGCACAGTTACAGGCTCTGTGGCCTGGGTGGACCTCCTGTGGCTGCTGTGGGAAATGTGCCGGAACCCTGTGCCAATAGGAAGGGCAGGCAGGGCAGAGGCCGTGGCACAGACTGGGCCTCGGGGCAGGCAGCAAGTGCGCTGTCCCCAACTCAGACTGTCTCCTGGCGGTGGAAAGCTCTCAGTGAAGGAATTCCTCTGGACTTTTTTCTATATATTCGTGTACTTTATTTTTTATAGACATTTTTATATATTTAAAAATATTTCTTTTTCCCCGAGAGTGAGGACTGAACCCATGGAGTACTGAGCTACATGCTCAGCCCTTTTCTTTATATTCTGAGACAGGATCTTGGTAAATCACACAGGCTGGTCTTGGACTGGAGATCTTCCTATCTCAGCCCAAGGAGTTGGTTGGGATTACAAGGATGTACCACACACTTAGGTGTTTTTTTTTTTTGAAAGATGAGTAAACTGGCTTCAGGGCAGGGACATGACTACTGTGGATAAATCCCTGTGGCATAACAATGAAGTTTGAAATGCTGGGCACCATGCTATGCCAGTGACCTTGGGTGAGGTAGACAGACAGCCTAAAGCACACAGGGACAGCCTGTCTCAAAAACAGTCTTAATGTTTGAGCCTGGGTGGAAAAGACCACAGGGCCACAGGCAGGTGCAGAGTGCCCAGAAGGTGTCTGGGCCCAGACAACTGTGGGTTGTGATGAGAGATGCGGTTACCTGTTGGGCATCTTCCCTGGGGAGTCCGTCAGCTTTCCCTGCACCAGCTTCATGTAGTGGTTCATGGAGAACTGGGGGCCGACCAAGAAGGCCCCATAGAAGTAGGAGAAGCCAGCGACTTCCAGTAGGGAAGGGACGCGGCGGAAGGCGTATTTCTGTTGCTCTGTTGTCAAGGAGCTCTATGCCAAGAGAAGGGAAGTTCAGGACAGCCTCGTGCTCCCCCAGGTCCTGCCTGTGCTCTGACAGGGTATCACAGGCCGCAAGCCATGTCTGCCGTGGAACATGTCTTCTTCAGCCCTCCGGTTAGGCCATGAGCCTCTGCAGTGGGTTGGGCACTCACCTGATCCTTCCCTCCGTCATAGTAGTCAATAGCCAAACCTGAGCAGAGAGGGTCGGGGAGAGGAGAGGACACTGAGTGTAGCCTCAGGAGAGCACGGGTGCAGGGCCTGGGCACGCCCAACTCACCGATCAGCTTCAGCGTCAGGACACAGTGTGGCATTGTCCACTTGATATCATAGTTGCCTGTGGCTGTGTAATAGTATCCAGCAAGAAGGTAGGCCTGGGGGGTTAGTACACCATCACTGCGAGGTCTGCCTTCCCCTTGCTGGGAGATCCCTGGTATTCTCTCATTTTTGCTTTTTCCTGGTCTCATTATGAAAAGCTTTAAGAAATTCCTACAAATGGGACATTAAGCCTATAATGGGAAGAGACTGGCTCAAGGTTTCTCTGCAAAATAAGGCCAAATTGAGATGAGAGTCTAATCTCTCTCCCCATGGTCTTGGTATGTTATCTAGGGTGGCTGAGAACTCACAGTGATCCTCCTGCCTCAGCCTCCCAAGGGCTGGTATTACAGGTGTGTGCCACCTAGGCTGGCTGTGCCTTTCCTTTAAGGTAGAAAGGTGCCTTGCGTGCTCTTCCTGAGGAGCAGTAAGTTCCCATCACCCTCTGCAGATAAACCTGGTCCTGCCTGTGCTAAGTGCCCTGGCAAAGACCCAGCTGCTAAGTACTGGAGGTTAGAAATCGGGCTAGGTGTGGTGGCTCATGCCTGTAATCCCAGCACTCGAGAGGCAGAGGCAGGAGGATTGCTGTGAGTTCCAGCCTAGCCGGGGCTACACACAGTGAGCTCAGGACCAGCCTGAACTACAAAGCGAGACCCTGTCTCAAAAAAAAAGTCAGATGTGCTAGTTCATGGCTTCTGCACCACAGTCCCTGCTCCCCTGAGCCCTCCAGGTAATACATTTACCATCTGCAAGCAGAAGGTGGTGAGGACGGCAGTGACAGTGCGGCCCATCAGCCGGAGGATGAGGAACTGCAGCACAATGCAGAGCATGGAGTGGTAGAACTGGTGCCCTGTGGCGGAAAAAGCACAGCTGAGCTGGTTGGCAGGTCCGCCCCTTCCGCAGACTTCCAGCAACAGGAAGGACACGGGAAAGCCTCTAGCCAAGTGTGCTATGGATGTCTGTGGTCATGGCACACTGAGGGGCCGAGGCAGGAGCGTGGCATGAAGAGCCAGGTCAGCCTGGCCTGTCCTGAGGTGACAGCCAGCCTGACAGGAGCTCTTCGCCAGGAAAATCTCAGACTTCGGAGGGGGGACGCAAATGAATTGTGCCAACATGGGTATCAGGGTTCCTGGACTCAAACTGAGACAGATTCTAAGCAGGGACTGCTTGGAATTTTCAGCTATAGCCCCAGCAGAGAAATGACACCGTTCGGTGACAGGCTGCGAGGGTAGTGATCCCTAAAGTGGCTTTACCTTTTTTTTTGTAGTCCAGGCTGGCCATGAACTCACTATTTAGCCCAGGCAAGCCTTGAACTCAGCAATCCTCCTGTCTCTGCCTCCCGAGTGCTGGGATTACAGGCATGAGCCACCATGCCCGGCACTGTGGTATGTGGTATTGATTGCAGCATTGTATGTGGTTACCAAGGATCAAACTCAGGACCTTGCGCTTGCAAGGCAGGCGCCAGAACCACTGATCTAAATCTCTGGCCCTGAAAAACTGTTCTTATTAGCTGGGGACATTGGCCTGCACCTGTAACCTACTCGAGGGGAGGCCCAGGCAGGAAGATGCCAAATCTGAGCCCAGGTTGGATGACTTAGTGAGACCCGGTCTCAAAATTAAAAAATGAAGAGCTGGGATGTTGCTTGGTGTGATCCCTGTCTCTCTCTCTCTCTCTCTCTCTCTCACACACACACACACACACACACATTTATGGGGAATTAAGTGATGTTTGTTTACTGTTTTAAAAATGTTTTTACCTGACAGTGGAATGTCCATAAAAGGGTAAAGGAAAAGCTATTCCTGTCCATTCAGCCCTCTCTTTGGAAGCAGACCATTAACTCCGCATGTCACCGAATCCTCTCCAGGTCACCAAATCCTCTCCAGGAAACATCACTCAGGGTGGTTTTACCAGGGTCCTCGGGTCACAGGGCTACTGCTTGCTCAGTTACTTACCGAAGTTGAAGTAAGCAATGGAGAGACCCGTGCAGGCGTGGAAGAGGTGGATGAGGTAGCTGTCCTTGTGGAAAAGGTAATGACGGTAGAACAGAGCCAAGGGGTAACCTGGACAGGGAGACATGAGAAGTCATAGGTGCCCCTTTGCCTAGAGTTTATCTGGTCTGAAAGCTCAGCCCAAAAAGAGAAAAAACCACATGGTTTATGTTGTTGCCAGAGAAAGCAGAAGACCTCACATAACAGCACCCCACACACAGCACACTCCGAAAGTGTTCTGTGACTAGACGTTCAGAACCAGGGCTAGGATGTCACTCAGGAGGCTGAGGCAGGAGGATTGCCATAAGTTCCAGGTCTCAACTACACAGTGTGTTCAAGGGCAGCCTGAACTACACAGCAAGAGCCTGTCTCCAAAAAATAAAAAGAAAAGGTGAGCTCCAGAGTATAGTCTGAAAGCCACATGCAAGCTGCAGGGCACCTCCTGCTGGCCATGCACTGGCCACGCATGTGGCACAGGGCAGCGAGAGCTGTCTCCACAATGGGACTCTCAGTGAGGTGCTCAGCAGCATCGAGAATCAGCAATCCTCCTTCTCCTGTCACTTCTTAAGTCATGTTCCTGAGTGGGGTGAGGCTCACAGTTCCATGCCGGGCTTGGAATAGAGACCCCATTGAGGCCAGGCAAGGGCTGTCCTGCTGGGCGGTTCCCACCCAGCTGCTGGAACTGGTGCTTTGAAATCCTGATGTGCAGTTAATGTTGTCAATACAGTGAATCTGGTTAACTCTGAAGCTGAGAATTGTGCTGTGCAGAAAGTAAGTGCTGCGTTATCAGCGCTGAGGATTGAGTGGGTGACCATGCTGCATGCTGGCTGGTCCTTCAGGTCGTTTCCCTGAACACACTTGAAGGAGCCTGGCTCAGACTGCGTGCTCAGGGTCTCCCGAGTCCTCACACAGCAGCGAACCAGGCACTGGTCTGGTGCTGTCGGGACTCATTCGTGTCCTCTGTGCTGCTCCCACTATGGTCAGTTCTTTGTCGAGTTTGCAGTTTCCTCTGGGGGCCGGGGCCCTCGGACCCCATGGGGGTCTGGAGCCCTGGGCTTCTGCCCTAGTCGGAAATTCTGCATGTAACATTTTTGTTTCCTTAACGCTAGAGATGGAGCCCCGAGGGCTGCATGTGCGAGTGACGCCTCTACTGCCAAGTGCCACACCTGCACATAACCTGACGCCCCAAACCTTGGACAGTCCCGACAGTCAGTTCACTCATTTTTGCGTGTCGTGCCGCGGAAGGGGAGGAGAACCAGGAGTGACCACTGGGAAGTCACCGTGTGGTTTTCCATGGTGCTGGATGGAACCATGCTGGGAAAAGGCTTCGGCTCAGAGCCCCGCCTTGTGTCTCCAGGGGTCGGCGGTGAAGCACACCGTGTGTGAGTGGCCACTCAGTGACAGGCAGGGCTGCAGCATCACCGCTGCATAGGACAGAGGTACTTTCTCCTTAGCTGGCCAAGATGACGGGCTGTGGGGACAGGGAGACATCTACGACCCTCTCAGGTCAGGGGATCGTAGAAACCAGATGAGGCTCCTCTATCTCACAGAAGGAGAAACCTGGAGGGAGAGCCATGCTACGAACCCGTCTGGTAGTCAGGGGCACAGAGACCAGGCCCAGTGCCTCGCAGTCTGCTTCACTGCTTCTCTTGAGTGAACAGAAGAGACCGCGTGGCCAGAGCTTCGCTGCGCCAGCTCTCACCAGTGCATTCTGTGCAGCTAATGGTGAGCCCCACGCACTAACCCTCTAACCTGGAAATGCAGAAATGGTGCCCGTTAACTCTCCTCCTCAAGCTCAAGGTGAATGTAATTTAGTGCCATCTCAGAGCCCAGGGTCTCTGGTCTTCAGTCAGATGCTGTGGCTTTGTGACTTTTGTGGGCACTCTGTGGGCCCATGTGGCTAACTCAGCTGTGCTGAATTTGGAGGCACCGTGTCCACTTCTTACCAACTTCCTATTTCTTTGCTTTTCTGCGATCAGTAGCCACTTTGTGAGCCTGCACTGTGCCTGCCAAGAATGGTTCCTCTTCCCTTTTCTAACTCACCACAGGAACTTAACCAAGAGTTTTGCACTGTGGGAGTAAAAATGGACAAGACGCAGCTGGGCCCAACTGCCCTTTCCCTGTAGACCCAGTGCACAGCCCGGGGACGGCAGCCTGCTTGCTGTCTCCTGGCCTTGGGTGTGACCTGGAGCAGAGCCTGTTCTGTCCACTGCAAACCCGCGACAGTAAGAGCCCAGAGGACAGGGCAGCAGACAGCAGGCTGGGAGGGCAGAGCCTGGGGAGCTGCAGCAGAGGGAGCAGAACCTCGCCGGGAGCCATAGCGGCCCGCACTGCAGGCAAAAACCAACAAGTCCAGGCAGCAACAAGACACTCAGCCTCAGGAAAGTTGGGCGTGGTGCACACAGCCATAATCTGAGCACGCTTGGCACTGAAGGCAGGAGGGGCATGGATGTGAGGCAGCTTGGCAACATAACGGGACCCTGCCTCAAAACAAAACAAAACGCAAACCCCACCCCCCAACAGAATACCCAGCTCAGCCAGGGCTTTGTGGCATGTCAAGTGGACACTAGCCGCTTGAGACAAGGGCTGGAAGATGGCAAGTTCAAGGCTATTCTAGGTATTCAGAAATCTGATCTCAAAATGAAAGGGGCTGAGGACTAGCTCAGCGGTAGTGCCCTTAGGCTCAGTCCTCAGGACCACACACACACACACACACACACACACACACACACACCCCTTCTTCAAGTGTCCTTGTGGAAGGAAGGTTAGCACAGGCCAGGGAGCCTGTTCATGGCCCAGTGTACACAGACACCTTGCACACAGGGTTAACTCACACTTAACAGTCTGAATACAACATTACACGTCACACCTTATGTTTCTGCTTCCTATTACAGTTTCCTTATGTTTGCAGTCCCTTTCTCAAATGGTCACTGACTTGCACACTTTTTGTTCTGGTGACCAAGAGCTACTGATACCAAGGAAAGCAATTAGCATAGCCCCTAAAATGCTGCTGCTTAAATGACAGACATGCAGGCCCTTTCTGAGGGCGCTGCATGGGGTGCCCTCTCTGCCCACTTGTAGCGCCCTCTTGTAGGCTGAGATGCAGGCACTCATCTTAGGAGGAGCTCGCCCTTTGGACCTAAGATGTCCCAGTTTGACTCCTGGGCCTGCTACTGACTCGCTCTCACCTCCGGCTGGTTGACTGGCCCACTTTTCGAACCTCAGCCTCATCAGTAAAATGAACTTTAGGCCTTACAGGGCACAGGGCACACTGAGTGCCCAGTGGAAGCGAGACTGTTCCATCTCTGCCTGACAGTGAGTGCATCACCTGCTCACGTGCCTGTTCCATGTCTCACACAGGTGTGCGCTGGGCAGACAATGGGTCCCAGACTGAGCTCTGTGCCTCCCCAGCCTCCCCTCATCATCTGCAGTAAGCCCTGGGCCCAGCCCTGCACCTGCCAGACTCTCCATCTGAGTGAGCAGCACATGCCTGGATCCCGGTACCTGCCTCCCTGCCGCTGCTGCCAGAGTCCCCCTTCCTGAGGAGGCCAGAATAACTCAAGGTGGCCCAGCCGGGCTGGGCCGGGTTGCCCCTGGCTCTGACTCAGCCATCTGAGTCTAACTGCCTCGCCCCCTTCTAGGAACTTGCTGGCCGGCCAGAGCCTGGGCACTCACTGGCTAGAGGGCTTCCCACAAACACCTCAACCCAAGCCCTTGCAGGCCCTCCTAACCTAAAACCTCCCATCTACATGTGTTTCATTGTGCCCACTTCACTCTTCCTCCCCGAGCACCGGGCACAGAATCACTGCTGGGCATGTTTGTTCACTCAGTACTGAGGTTGGAAACCAGGACTTTCCTGCCAAGCGAAGTCCAGATCTTTGCTTTTTATTTTGAGCCAGAATCTGACTATATCTTCAAGTGGCTCAGGTCAGGCCGGATGTGGCTACCAAGTCCTTGGCCTCCCAGAGCCCTGGTGCCACTACACCTGGTTATTTAACTTATGTACCTATCTTCAAAAGCAGGTGCTGTGGTCCCTTTTGTTTCCCCACCCACCTCATTGCTAGAACAGTTCCTGGGTAAAAGAATGAAGAGAATGAATGCTGTGCACCACAGATGATCAAATATTAACTCAACACCTCCTGTGTGGGCATTGCATTAGGAATTCAGGGGAAGCTCGGTGGCTTTTAGATGGAGAAAAGCTATTCTTGTACAGAAGAGTCCTGCTGTGGGTTCAGAGAAGCTGAACCAATCTCCACCGAGGGGTCAGGAGGAGTAGGGCCTGGAGGAGCTGCAGAGGGATGAAGACAGGATGGAGGAGAGAGCAGCAAATACTCATTTCACTAGGCCTGGCCAATTACCAGACTGGACAAGGGAGGCTGGGAATTTAGCTCAGTGGCACCACGTCTAGCTTTGGAAGCACCAGGGCCCAAGTTTAAATCCTGATATTGCAAACAAA
>PVIC010043723.1:0-15293 GCA_004025085.1 Thryonomys swinderianus
GTGAGTCGCCATGCCCAGCATTCCATGTGGTTACCGGGATCAAACTCAGGACCTTGCACTTGTGAGGCAGGCGCCGGAACCACTGAGCTAAATCTCCGGCCCAAGTTGTAAATTCTTAAATATTTTTTGCTTAGGGTTGTGTGTATGTATTTAAATAAACACATTTACTGATTTTGCAGTTGGGGGAGAAAAAGATTTTTCATTTCATCAGTATATAGAAAGTCTTCATATTCACAACTAGTCTAAGAGAGTGGTAGGGATATTTTCCAGTGTTTTTCCCAGAAAAAGGGCAGCCCAGAATACTGGATCTGCACATGCAATGTGATCCTGTGTAGTGTTGAAAGTGAAATGAAAGTAGCCCTGTGGCCACTAAGGGGAGTCTAAGAAAGAGTACGCAGGTGCAGAAGCTGAAAAGAGCAAAGAGCCAGGCCAAAGAGGCAAAACTCAAGGGGTTGGGACCCCTGGCAGCAGACCAAACCCAGCCAGCACTGAGCAGAGGTGGTTGGTGGCTCTTAAGTAACCTTAAATGCGGTTCACAGAACATCTGTACCTCCAAGCAATGAGAGGAAGCTATGAAGGGAGCAAGCCACCAGTGAATCACCAGAGAACAAAGAAGCAATAAAGCATGAGGGGTGTTTCCATTTTCTATTTCAAACGGTTTCAGATTGTTAAAAAGAAAAGAGATTTAAACTTCTCAAAATATGTATATTTTTTAGGTGTAACTTAAATTTTTTTCCGGTCATAGTCCTAAAAAAATTTGCATACTTCCTCAATGCAAATCACTTTTTGAAGAATGTCTCTTTATATTGCATTAGCTTGGAGAGATTTTATAGAACCAAGCTCCATCCCTCTTCCTTTGACATCTGCTTTTGCTAAATGAACATCATACAATACAGTTGCTGCAAGATGATACCCTGAACCCCTCAAGCATGAAGCCTCCCATTCACCCCATTTCTATACCCCCCCCAAGCTATTTGTCAAGAGGCTTTGGGGCAGTCAGCCATTTTCAGACAGCAGGGTTGGGTAAGAAGTCCTTTTTAGGCAAAGCAATAAAACGAGTTGGGAGGGTAGGTCTAAAAAATTTGGTCAACAGGGTGGAGCCAGCCCCAAGGCAGAAGTATTACTTCACAGTTGCATTGGCTTCCTGTGGCTGTCGATAGAGGCAGCATCTGGCAGTGGGCCTGCCACAAAGAAGAGGGAACTCCACGGAGAAGAAAATAGCAATGAGACCTCCAAGGTGGAAGTGCAGCCTGAGAAGCTTTGCCTGCCCGGGACTACTCTGTCAGCTAGGCTTGCTACTTCAAGGGGCGTGGGGTACAGTATTCTTGCGGGTTTTAAAATACTAATATTCCTTTTAGGGGGAGCCCTTCTATGAGCATTTTTACATACCCTGTGATCCATATCATTTATTCCTATGATATCCACGAGATGGATGTTATTATTAGCTCCACTTTTCAGACTGGAAAAGTGCAGCTCAGAGAGGAGAAATAACTTGACCAAGGACCCAGAGGAACCAGTATTCAAACCCAAGTGCTGCCAGCTGCAAATTCCAAAGTACAATAGCTGCAGCTGGAGCTCTCAGGTGAAAAATCAAGAAGAGGTGGTAAAGGTTACGTGACTCCAAAAGACACTTTGGATTGGAGGAATCTTGCCTCCTCCCTTGGAGGTAATATTTTGGGTTTTCCTTCCTTGCACACAATTGCAGGCAAATGACTGCAATTCTAAAAGGAGATAAATATAAAAACAAGAAGTGAAACACTGCAGACACCTGAAACCCAGCCATTTCTGCAAGCACAAGCTAGCGAAGCTGCCACACAACAGAAATAGTTCTGTCCTGTTTAGATAGGCTTTGTTTTGCTACATGGCTGCATATGCAGTGAAGTGATATCAAGTCCTGAGGGTCCACTCCTTTGATGAGTTAAACACACAAAGGCCTACATTTTGATGTAATCTGATAGCATGTAGTTAAGTCCTAGACAAACTACAACTGTGAGGAAGTGATAAACCCAACTTCCTGCACAGAGCTGCCTGAGATAACACTTTCCATGGACTGGAAGAAAAAAAGAGACATGATTGCTACAGAATTGAAGAGGAACTATTCCATTCTTAATAAATAACCTCTTTTTCATGTGGTTCCCAGCAATATATACACAACGCTTGGTTATAGTCAAGTTACTATGTGGTATGACCATATATGACTCGATTCTGACTTTCGTTTCCAGGCAAAGTCACTCAAGATTCACTTGATTGTTCTCTTTTAAGGGTACCATCATTCAGATTGCATATCTCAGATAAGTTCTTGATCCAGAGAACTTCCCTAAAAATCTAAAGAGAACTCAGATTGAAAGAATTGAGGTCGTAGTCACTGGCCTGTGATGTTCTCATTGAATCACTGAGGAGGCTCATTCAGACTAAATAAACACACATGGAAATGAGTGCCAACTTGGGTGAGGACCAATAGCTGTTTCCACCTTGCCAAAACAGGTCCGGGGGGACAATTTCAGTAGGAATTTGTGTAGGCCAGATCATAAACAGCCAATACAGAGAGGATGTGCTGGGAATCTTCTGTGAAGGCATTAATTCATTGGCTAGCTCAGCAATCCTTTACTGAGTGCTTATTATTGCTAGGAAATAGAATGGTGAATAAAAAAAAATAGCCCCTGACCTCAAGAACTTATGAACATATGTAAAATCACTAATTATAATAAGTGCTCTGAAGAGAAAAAGAGACAACGCCCCAAAGTGCCCAGTTTCGATTTGGATGAGGTGGTTAGCGAAATGTGATGTTAGCAAAGATGTGATGTTATATTCAGGCCTGAATCATCTGCACAGAGCAAGAGTGAGGGTAGAGAGGTCCTGGAAAGAAAACCGCCTGTAGGAGAATACTAATTAAGGAATGATTAGGGAAAGCCTATGTCCAGAGTCACTGTTTGTTTGGGGGGGGGGCGGTTGGTGGTATCAGGGATCAAACTCAGGACCCTGTGCCTGAGTGTCAGCCCCTGTGACCAGAATCAACTGAAAGAAAGTTAGGGATGGTTAACACAGGGCTGAAAAGAAAGAGTCGTGTAGGCCACATGGAGGAGCTTGATTTTATTCTGAGCGCAAGGGGAACATTCCACCAATACTGCTGGCGCTAATAGTGTTCTGCATCTAGGCTCAAAGAGAGTGCAGTAGCTCTAACAATCTTTGGGAAAAACTGTGAGAGAAAATTCCTGCAAGTCCTTTGTGGCATCAAAGATATTTCACTAAATTCAGTCAGTTCAGCCAAGTCTCAAACTGGGATGGGAAAACAAATAGGGCAATAAAAAAACAATTGGATCATATGTCATTTTATTATGTTAGTATGATTGTAGAGTCACATGGTTCTCACACATACAGACGACTGTGGCAGTCAAATATGCCAGTTCTTTCCCATTTTACAAAGGCACCGACCAAGGGCCAGAAAACACCCAGACTTCTCTCCTATCTCCAAGCTACCTTCCTCATAGAAAGCTGGCTCCAAAGCCCAGCCTCATGGTCTCTCAGGGCACCTTGAGTTCAGAACCTATTGCTGGGGGATCTCTGGCCTGCTACTTACCTTGTACACTCACTGGCTCTCAACTTCATTTGCTGAGCTTTCCTCATGACTCTCCAGGAGAGATTTCTTCTCTGGAGTCTCTGCAGTGCAAAAGTAAATGTCCTGATGTTGAGAATCTCCCTAGCCTGTCATGGAGGACTGCAAACCCGGGTTTAAGTTCTGCTCTGAGTTTTCTCCATGTGTTGGTTTAATTCCATAATCAAGTGCCCCAAGGAGCTCTAAGGAACAAATTAATAAAAATCCTCTTGTGTTTCCAAGTTCTGAACCCTCGCATTTCTGAGAACCTACTCTCTGTGAGCTCCCTGGCTCCCTGCCCTTTACTCCAGGACTGCAGAAGTACTGAGTGTGATTAGACCTTTGCTTTTTTTTTTTTTTTTTTTTTGAGACAGGGTCTCGCGTTGTAGTTCAGGCTGGCCCTGAGCTCACTATGGTGCCCAGGCAAGCTGCTGCGAACTCAACAATCCTCCTGTCCCTGCCTCCCGAGTGCTGGGATTACAGACATGAGCCACCATGTCCGGCATTGTAGTATGCGGTGTTGATTGTTGGTGGGCGTGTCTCCACGCCCAGCATTATATGTGGTTACCGGGGATCGAACTCAGGACCTTGCGCTTGCAAGGCAGGCGCCGGAACCACTGAGCTAACCCTCCGGCCCCAGACCTTTGCTTTTTATTCTGAGGCTTCTGACAAGGGACCCTGGACTCTTGAAGCTGAGGAACTGGCTGAAGATCGAATGAAGTTGTGTTTTAAAAGTATGACAGATCCAGAACCAACCAGATACTGCCTTTGCTATTTGGCTAAATTTCTACTTAGGGTTGATATAGAGAATTAATTATAGTAGCTTTCTGGCTTCACTAAGAATTCATTCAATTGACCTCAGGGAAAATCTTTTTCTTTTCTTTTTTTTTTTTTTTTTTGAGACAAAGTCTCGCTTTGTACCTCAGGCTGGCCCTGAGCTCACTATGGAGCCCAGGCAAGCCTCGAACTCATCAATCCTCCAGCCTCTGCCTCCTGAGTGCTGGGATTACAGGCGTGAGCCACCATGCCTGGCACTGTGGTATGTGGTATTGATGGCTGGTGGGCGTGAGTCTCCACGCCCAGCATTGTATGTGGTTACCGGGGACTGAACTCAGGACCTTGCACTTGTGAGGCAGGCGCCGGAACCACTGAGCTAACCCTCTGGCCGCGCAGGGGAAAGTCTTTACCTTTTTCTTCAGATGATGCCCAAGGCCTTTGCATTTCCTATGTTCTGCAAGCCCAAGGCAAAAAACAAACTTTGAAATCTCAACAGAAATTACTGTTAATACCTCAATTTCTAAAATAGGAAGGAAGTGAAGGAAAGGAGGGATCCAGAGGTGGGATGTTGGCTCTTCTGTGTCCTTAATCAAGTTAATCTATCTCTCCAAGCTCCGGTTTTCCCATCTGAAAAGTGAACCAGAAAAGAGGAAAAGGAGAAAAGAGCACATGAGAACACGTGAGAAAGGAAAAAGGAAGCAAGAAATAATTAGAAAACAAACTAGGGATGGAAGCTGTGCTTTCCAAAAGCACAAAAACTTTAATAGAAATATGCTCAGCAAGATAAGTTAATGCTTCTTTTACTTTCAAAACACAGCCCAGTGGTGGATACCTAGAAGCCCTTTGCAAACTTCTGATCTAGAAGTGAAAAATGCCTTGTGCGTCAGCAACTTCTATTTAGGAAACCAAATTAAAACTGTTAAAACTGATTCTTTTCCTTTAAATTTGAAATGTTTATATTTCAAGGATTTTGTGAATTGCTGAAATTTATGAAAAGTATCTAGTACTTAGCAAGTGCTTGGTAAACATGGGTTATTCTTTTTTTTTTTTTTTTTTTTTTTTGAGACAAGGTCTCGCTTTGTAGTTCAGGCTGGCTCTGAGCTCACTATGTAGCCCAGGCAAGCTTCGAACTCAGCAATCCTCCTGTCTCTGCCTCCCGAGTGCTGGGATTACAGGCATGAGCGGGTTATAATTCTTAATAAAGAGGACTCTGGGTCCAGGTATCAGAGTCTGAATTCTAGATCTCTGAGTATTCTAGAATTCTGAGGAGCCTTAAGCAAGTTCCTCTATTTCTTTGAGTCTGTTTTCTAATTTGTAGGATGAATGGATTGGACTGAGCAAGCTTCTTCAGTTGGTCACCTGAAATTTCATTTCTAATGTAACTGTCTTCCTGTTTGAATTGAACATTAACACCATTTTAATGAAGAGTTTCTTAACTGATTTTATAAGTCACCTATGTTTTATAGAACACTTCTGTTTTCTTCCCTGTATGTGGGTTTAGAGCATTAAAATTAAAGAGATATGAGATTAGCATTTGCCTAAAAGACACATTATGAGAACAAATTTTGAGCAACCAACTACAATGTAAATCCCCTTAAGAAATGTCAGTTGAAGGATTCTGGTTCTTATACTGTCTTGTGGTATTTAGAGGACTGTCAACGTTTCCTCAAGCTCTGCTAGCTGCTAACTGAAATCACAACATCCGCTGAAGACAGGATACTTCCTATAACTCAATTTCAAACATTCTTGGGAGATTGTCATTTCCCTGTGGGTTTTTCTTCAAGTGAAATTGTTTTTGCCTTCCCAAGCTGTATCAACGCATCTGTTCTTACCAATCTTAAAAGCTTCAACAATTCTCCAAAAGGAAGAGAGGGTGGGGAAAGCTATTGTGCAATGTAAAAATTTTGGCAAATCTTATGAAAACACATTCTTAAAACATCTCTCATTTCTGAGAAACAAAGTAAAATGTATGAATTGTTTTGTTTCATGAAAAATGATTCATTGCTAGAATGTGGTATTTTGGCTATGTCTACAGAAAACATGAACATTTTGTTTACTCAATTGAAAAAATAAAAACAACTCAATTAGAAAAACAAAACTTGATTGAGCACCTGTTCTCTAAAAGGCACTGAGCTTTGCTTCATAAAACTAAGTAAATGTCATGTGGCATTCAAAGCTATTTCAGTATTAACTGTGGCTCATATACAATGGCAGACTTCTTTACAGCTGCTTATCTGAGTTGTCTGTACTCTCTCCACTGGCCACAGCTGGCTCTGAGCATCTGAAATGTAACTAGTTAGGTGGAGATGTACTGTAAGTGTAAAGTACACACTAGATTTACAAGGCTTAGAACAGAAGGGAAGAAGGAGCGAAGGAACAAAAAAGCACAGAAGGAAGTCTAATAATTGTATACACTACCTAGTAAAACGATACTGTTAAATATATTGTGTTTAAAATACATTATTGAGTTAAATTAATCTTGTTTTTTTCCTTTCTTTCTTTTTTTCTTTTTTTTCTTTTGCAGAACTGGGGATCAAACTCAAGACCTTGCATTTGCCAGGCTGGCAGCAGTGCCACTGAGCCCCATCCCTGGCCCCATCTGTTTCTTTTTTTTTGAATGTGGCTACTAGAAAATCTAAAATTATATATATGACATATATAATTATATAATATATTTATATGGTCTTATAGATTTGTAACTAGAAATTAAATTCCTAAAAATATGTCTGAAGTAAGATGTATTTATTTAAATGAAAAGATATTTATGTTTAGTTGAGTGGGGGGGAAAACAGGTTAAGAAACAGTATACTGGGCTGGAGGATTAGCTCAGTGGTTCCAGCGCCTGCCTCACAAGCACAAGGTCCTGAATTCAATCCCTGGAAACCACATACAATGCTGGGCGTGGAGACTCACACCTACCAGCCATCAATACCACATACCACAGTGCCAGGCGTGGTGGCTCACGCCTGTCATCCCAGCACTCGGGAGGCAGAGACAGGAGGATTGCTGAGTTCAAAGCTTGCCTGGGCTACATAGTGAGCTCAGAGCCAGCCTGAACTACAAAGCAAGACCCTGTTTCAAAAAAAACAAAAAAAAAACAAAAAACAGTGTACTGTAGAAGTGCTCAGCTTACCCATAACTAAAACAGCACAACTATGAGAAAATATTGCAAATATTTAAAAGCTTGATACTATTACTGCTGATGTGCGGAAATGAGCATTCCACACGCTATTCGTGAGAAACATATATTAGTATGAGCTTTTTGGAAGAAAGCCTGGCAATAGCTATCACAGTTTAAAATGTACCTTCTTCTCAATCCAACATTTCTATTTTGGCATATACAGTAACTACACCAACACATTTATGCAAAGATGTATCACAAAATTCTTTTTTTTTTTTGAGACAGGCTCTTGCTTTGTAGTTCAGGCTGGTCCTGAGCTCACTATGTAGCCCAGGCAAGTCTTGAACTCAGCAATCCTCCTGTCTCTGCCTCCCAAGTGCTAAAATGACAGACATGAGCAACCACACCCGGCACTGCGGTATGTGGTGCTGATTGCTGGTGGGCGTGAGTCACCATGCTCGATATTGTTGTATGTGGTTAAAAGGGATCAAACCAGGGACCTTGCACTTGCCAGGCAGGGGCAGGAACCACTGAGCTAAATTTCTGGCCCACAAAATTCTTGTAGTAGCAAATAATCTAAAGGTTCATAATAATAAATTGGCTAAAAATTATATATATGTTCTTACATTAAAATTTTACTTTATTGGGCTGGAGATTTACCTCAGTGGTTCCGGCGCCTGCCTCACAAGCGCAAGGTCCTGAGTTCGATCCCAGAAACCACATGGAATGCTGGGCGTGGTGACTCACGCCCACCAGCAATCAATACCACATACCACAATGCCGGGCGTGGTGGCTCACGCCTGTAATCCCAGCACTCGGGAGGCAGAGACAGGAGGATTGCTGAGTTCGCGGTGGCTTGCCTGGGCTACATAGTGAGCTCAGAGCCAGCCTGAACTACAAAGCGAGACCCTGTCTCAAAAAAAAAATTTTTTTACTTTATTGACAAAAGAAATACTGACAGCCTCAACATTATTATATTATAATAAGTATAATAATAAATGAAAAACCACAATTCAAGAATTATTTATTTATTCAGAATTATCTAAGTATATGTTTTCTGTTATTTGGTGTGATTAAAGTTCAAAACAATTATTAAGTTGAATAAGTTTTATTTTTCTTGATCAAGTGATTTTGGGGTTTAAACATTTATGCCTCCTATATATGTGTTTTCTAAGGGTCCTTTGTAAGCAAAAAGCATTGAAGAGCAAGACTACAAAGCATTTCATGTTAGACCTTGGTAGTCAGGATCTAATAAGTGATTGTTATTATTGTCATTATTAGTCACAATAATTCAAGCTCAGATGCAAACTAAATTGAGGAAGTGAAAGCAGAGATAAAGAGCATGTGACATCTATTGATGCAGTCCACTTAACAGGACTTGGTGACTAGAAAGGGGTGGAGGGTTGGGGGCAGTAAGCTAGAAAGAGCCTGCAAAGTAATTTTCAGCAAGCTGGGGACACCAGGTGAATGAAGAAGTCTGTCTCTGAGTTTTGAAGCCCAGAAACAATAGAGTTGAGCCAAAGATGAACTCAGTTTGGACATTATAAGATTTTTTTTTTTTTGAGACAGGGTCTTGCTTTGTAGTTCAGGCTGGCCCTGAGCTCACTAGATAGCCCAGGCAAGTCTCAAACTCAGCAATCCTCCTGTCTCTGCCTCCTGAGTGCTGGGATTACAGGCGTGAGCCACCACGCCTGGCACTGTGGTATGTGGTATTGATTGCTGGTGGGCATGAGCCACCACGCCCAGCATTGTATGTGGTTACCGGATTGAACTCAGGACTTTGCGCTTGCAAGGCAGGCACAGGAACTGCTGAGCTAAATCTCCAGCCCTGGACATTATAAGTTTTTGGTTTTTTTTGAGACAGGGTCTCGCTTTGTAGTTCAGGCTGGCCCTGAGCTCACTATGTAGTCCAGGCAAGCCTCGAACTCAGCAATCCGCCTGTCTCTGCCTCCCGAGTGCTGGGGTTTCAGGTGTGAGCCACCACGCCCGACTGGACATTATAAATTTTAAGAGCCTACTAAATAATTGGATGTTTCTCCAGAACTCAGCGGGTGGAAACAGCTAATGTGATAGTTAAGACCATGTTAGATGAAGTTTCTTGGGGAGAGATTTGAGCACAGGATCAAGGGAAAACAATATGTAGAGGATGTTACTGATTGAATAGTGTCCTCTGAAAATTTGTATGTTGAAGTTCTAACTCCTTGGACCTCAGAATGTGAGCTTCTTTGGAAATAGGGTTGATGGAGATATGATTTAGTTAAGATGAAATCATGGAGGGAAGATCAATTGAATGTAACTGGTGTCCCTTGTAACAGAGAGGCACACACACATGGAGAATATCCAAGAAGATGAAGGCAGGTGTCAAGATAATGCTTTTATATACCAAGAAACCACCCTTGCTGTTGCACTGACCTCTGGCTTCTGGACTTCAGTTATGGTAGACCTAGAATCCCAGGCAAATATGACATCACCAGGCCAGGAATGGAGAGCTTCACAGGGAGCTCATGGCCGACAAAATTAATTGTTCACAAAAGGGCAAACAAAGAGGACAAACAAAGGTCACTGCTGACCTTGGGAAGAGCAATGACAAAGAGAATAGGAGAAAGTTAAACAGGGATCACTGAGTCATTTTTAAAAATTTTATTTGCTTTCTTTTTTAATAAGGGGCAAATTCTTGCTATATTGGTCAGGTTGGCCTCACGGTTATGGATTCAAACAATCATTTTGCCTCAATCTCTCAAGTAACTGGAGCTATAGGTGTGCACCACTGTACCTAGCTCTGTATTTTCCATTTATTTTTTTTAATTTTAAAGTCTTTTATTAGTACATGTTTGTAGTACAGAAGAAACCATGATGGAGAGAAACAGAGAGAGATAGACAAGGGGAAAATGGAAGGAGGGGAGGAGAGTAGAGAAGATGACAAAGAGAGAAAAGAAGAGAAAAAATAGAGGAAAGAGGATGGCAAATACTATAGTTTGGGTCTTAAATGTCCCCCAAAATTGGCCTGTGTGTCAATGTTGTTTCCAAAGTTGTGCTACTGGGAGATGGTGGAGACATTTGGAGGAGGCCCAGGGAGAAGAGCTTAGGACACTGGGGGCAGACCCTCAAAGGAAATTATGAGGCCCCATCCTCTTTCTCTCTTCCTCTCTGCTGTCTGGACTGGTAGGGATAGGGAAAGCCACCACACACTTCCAAGGAGCAATGTCAACAAGACCAGGGGTAAAGTCTGGGTTCCACCACTGAGATGGCAGGGCAGAGGCAGGAGGACATGCTGAAGCATCTGGTGATCAGTGAGGATGGTAGCAGCGTCTTCTTCCGGGCGATTTAATGGTATAATTTTGACCATGGCCTTAACTGCTGCACCTACCCCTGTTTTCTGAGCTGCCTCTCCAATTTTTCTGGAGATTCTAAGAGCCACTTACTGTCTTTGACTCTATTTCCATTCCAGTAAACTGGGTCCTTTTCTATCACTTACAACTAAGTTTTCTGCCTTATTTAATAATACATAATGCCCAGAACTTTATAAGAAGGAGGTTTTTACTCATCCAGAAAACCTAGAGGTAGATTTAGGTGATCATTTCCATCTTCCCAAGAAAGAAACCAAAAGGTAGCAAGTTTATATAACTTGCTCAGTGTACAACACTAGTAGATAGCAGGGATGGGCTCAAACCCAAGCCTATTTTTCTGCAAAGGGTTAAAGCACTACATTCTGCTGCCCTCGTTTCAGTGAGCTCTACCACCTCCACCAAATGACAATGCTGTTCAAAAAGACTTCCTCCCTATCTCCAAGCACTGGGCTGGAACAACAGCAAACATATCTCTGACTGTGCTCTCACGAGCTTGTTTGGTTTTTTTTGTTTTTTGGGTTTTTTTTCTTTTGTTTTTTTTTGAGGCAGGGTCTCACTTTGTAGCTCAGGCTGGCCCTGAGCTCACTATGTAGCCCAGGCAAGCCTCGAACTCAGCAATCCTCCTGCCTCTGCCTCCCAAGTGCTGGGATTACAGGTGTGAACCACCACGCCCAGCATTGTGGGGTGTGGTACTGATTGCTGGTGGGCATGAATCACCATGCCCAATATCATATCATTGTATGTAGTTACCAGGGATTGAACCAGGGACCTTGCGCTTGCAAGGCAGCAGTGGAACCACTGAGCGAAATCTCTGGCCCTCCCGAGCTTATTTTGTGAATCTGTTTAGGCTGTTTCTTACATCAGTGTCCTCATCTACAAAATAGCCATAAAATGCCCTCCTCTCCTTCAGGCTATAATGCAATATACATAAATTCAGAAATTCTTGCCAAAGTTTCTAAGGATAAGATTATTTGGCTCCAAATATGGGCTGGAAGATCTTAAAATGTACCTATAGGTCTTCAAGGGATTGGCAGGACCATGCATCCTCTTCATCCCTAGTGTGTCAACTCAGGTTCTCTGGAGTGCTGAGCTGGAGTTTGAAATTCAAGGAGATGCTGGAGATGGAGGAGGCAGCAGGATTGAATCATAATGCAAATCTAACTAAGTCTAAGCAACTTAACATGAAGTTTTGAAATCCTGCTTTGGGCAGAAGTAGCTAAGCCTAGCTTCACTGATCTTGGTCATTAACTAGGGTCTGCCCAGATCAAAAGCTATGGCGGATCTCAGTGGTGCTGAAGCTAATTGCTTTCCTCTTAGCTGAATGGTCAAGTTCTTTCTTAAAGAGCAAAATGACTGACATGGTCCCCTCATGGACACTGCACCGAACACCCACTTTTTTCCTCTAGGAACACTAGAGATTAAAAGAACTAAATTAAGGAACCCTGCTCTCTGTCCTACTCTGGTTCTCTGCCATGGCAGACACTCTGACCTGACTCTATCTGTTCAAATGGCCCAAGGTCTTCAGAGAGGTAAGAATGGCTGCTTTTCAAAAATAATAATTATGTTAGAACTCCCTATTTTATAAATATTAATTTAGAATTCTAAATCAGTAGCAGAACTCAATCTTTATATACCCCTGAGACATTCTCTGTTTTCTGCTAGTTTTTCACCAATACCTGAAGGATTCCCAGGAGCTCAACTATCTGGATGCCTAAGCACCTTCTCAAAATTATATAGGCATTTCCTGATGGAACAACATACATGAGAACACTAAAGCTAAACAGAATCTATAAATGGTCATTCCTTGCTGGGGCTTCCTGCCTCAGTGCCCATTTCAGTGCTAGTAAGTCCATGTTTGGGAGAGAGAATAATCATTCCTTTTACAAATCATTATTAAGCACCTAGAAGATATATGAGTTACTGAAATTAGAATAGTTGTAGTAGTTTAAAGGCATGATTTTACAATGCTTTCTTCAAGTGATGGAGCCTCTTTTTCCCCTTGAGTTTCAAATATGACAGCCCATTTCTTACAAATAAAAGGTGGCAAAAGTGATAGTATCTGACTCCTGAGAGTAGGTCATAAAAGGAATGCATCGTCCACTTTGCCCTCCATCTGTTCCATTACTCCGGGGCACTGAACTACCATGTAGGCAGGACAGTCAAGCAGCCGTGTGGACAGGCCCAAGTGATGAGCTTCTGGCCGGCTACTTCTGTGAGCATGCCATCTTGGAAGTGGGTCCTCCAGCTTCTGTCCAACTTTAAGATAATTTCATTGTAACTTTGAGACACTCCAAGCCACAGCCTCCAAGGCAAGTGACTCCAAAATTCCTAAACC
The DNA here is from genome assembly GCA_004025085.1 of Thryonomys swinderianus. Lineage (NCBI taxonomy): Eukaryota > Metazoa > Chordata > Mammalia > Rodentia > Thryonomyidae > Thryonomys > Thryonomys swinderianus. Next base: position 13,173 of record PVIC010043723.1, read on the forward strand.
ACAGAAACTAAAATAGCAAATGTCTAGTGTTGTATTAAGTCCCCAAACTTAGGAGGGATTTGTTAGAATTTGTTATTTGTATAGCAACAGACACAGCAAGAGACAAGATAAACACAGCCTGAGTTTTCATTTTGACAATAAGTAACAACCTCTAATCACACAAAAATTAAGAAACAACAGGAGTGAAATCATGTCCAGGAAACCTGTACAAATGCTATGATTTCCCACTAACACAGAATAATGATAAGGAAATTTATTATATTACTGGTTTTGGTTGCAACTAGGATATCAATTTGAAGTCACTGTCACCAAAAGCTACAGCATCTCTTCATGCCCTGGTCAGTGGAGACTGGCAATGATGGTGAGCTCTGGAGCTGAAAGTTCAAGTGTGCTCATGTCGGAGGTGTGCCATGTAACCCACCTTCCCACAAGGCATAGCGAAGGTAAGCGGAAGCCAAGGGCCTTACCAAAACTTCTGACCTGTAGAAAGCACCAGTTACCCCTCCCTGATCTCCAGTCCACACTCGTACAGAACTCGTACAGATCAAGTCCTGAAGGCCAGCACACAGCCCTCCTGTATCAAGCTGAGGCTCCTCTTTGATATCACTCCCCTACTTACACCCCATCTCTAGACACACTGAAAATCCTAAGGTTCCCCAGTGCATCTTTGCTGACTATACTGTAATTACATAAGGACACAGCTTCTTACCCATTTCAAACATAAGCTTCCTGAGGGTGAGAACAGGATATTCACCTTGATATCAGTTTCCTGAGCTCCTCCCTTTTTCATTCCATCTTCTTTCATTAAATGATATATAACTTCATCCACCCATCTATGTGCTGGTGCCTCTAGCTCAAATCTCCTTTCTGAGCTCCAGACCTCTACTCTACCCCACCTACCTGTGTGACACAACCACATCCACCCAAGCCTCCAATGCTATAAGCCAAACTCCCGGAGTCCACCTTGAAATCTCCCACATATCCATCAACCTCTGTCTAATCTGTCCCTAAATCCTGAAGCATTACCTTCTATCCAAAACTCACAGCTTCCCTCCATCTCCACTACCACTTCCTTAATCCAAGCTACCATGTTTCTCTTTGGTTAGCATCTATGGGGTATCCTAAGAGGGCTCCTTATATTAACACCAGCCTCATATCTCCAATCAACTCCAGGCCACAAGGTGAGAATGGCATTTGATTTTTAAAATTCCTATCTAGCCAGATCACACCTACAAGTTGAGAATATTCAGCAACTTCCCAATGTTTTCAGGATGAAAACACAAGTCCTTAATATAGACAGACCACAAAACTCATTATCCTCTGTTTCCTATTTGCCTCTCCAGCCTTTTGTTATACTACTTTGCTCCTTTCTCTCAATATCTCAGTCAGAGGGAAGTGCTTTCAGTTCCTTAAAAGTGCTGTACACAGCCTTGGGGATTTTACACACGCCAATTTTTCTTCTCATTCTATCTCTATAACTGTTTCTCCTCCAGTCATGTGGTCTCTTGAAACATCCCTCGTGAAGATACTTTAATTAGAGAGAACCAAATGAGTCTCTCCACACATTCACCAAATGTAACAGTCAGTTTTGCTGTGATTTAGGAAATCAGGAGAGAACTCAGAATGTAAGATGTAGCTGAAGGGGGAGCTCAATGGCAGACTACTTGTCTAGAATGCAAAAGGTCCTGGGTTTGATCCCCAGCACCAAACAACAACAATAAAAAAAAGTGGAAGGACTGGTATAGTAGCACATGCCTGTAATTGCAGCTATTCAGAAGGCTGAGGCCAGAGAATCACGAGTTTGTGCCAGTCTGAGCCATTTAGTGAGACCTTATGCAAAAATAAAATGACTAAAATATAATTGGGCAGGGAATGCAGCTCAGTGCTCCTTGAATTCAAGCTCTAGTATGAAAGAAAGAAAGAAAGAAAGAAAGAAAGAAAGAAAGAAAGAAAGAAAGAAAGAAAGAAAGAAAGAAAGAAAGAAAGAAAGAAAGAAAGAAAGGAAGGAAGGAAGGAAGGAAGGAAGGAAGGAAGGAAGGAAGGAAGGAAGGAAGGAAGGAAGGAAGAAAGAAAGAAAGAAAGAAAGAAAGAAAGAAAGAAAGAAAGAAAGAAAGAAAGAAA
>PVIC010043724.1:0-15291 GCA_004025085.1 Thryonomys swinderianus
GGTTAGCTCAGTGGTTCCGGCGCCTGCCTCGCAAGCACAAGGTCCTGAGTTTGATCCCTGGAAACCACATACAATGCTGGGCTTGGAGACTCACGCCCACCAGCCATCAATACCACATACCACAGTGCCAGACGTGGTGGCTCATGCCTGTCATCCCAGCACTCGGGAGGCAGAGACAGGAGGATTGCTGAGTTTGAGGCTTGCCTGGGCTACATAGTGAGTGCAGAGCCAGCCTGAACTACAAAGCGAGACCCTGTCTCAAAAACAAAAACAAAAACAAACCAATAAATTCTAAAATGGTAGTTATAGGCTAATAAAATTAAAATGTTTTTTTCTACCACACATGTGTGTTTAAATGCACAGAAACTAGATACATAACAAATTTGGTATTTATTATTTTAACTTTTTTTTTTGAGACAGGGTCTGACTTTGTGATTCAGGCTGGCCCTGAGCTCACTATGTAGCCCAGGCAAGCCTCAAACTCAGCAATCCTCCTGTCTCTGCCTCCAGAGTGCTGGGATTACAGGTATGAGCCACCACACCCGGCTATTTTAACTTTTTATAAGGAGTATGTATTCATGTATTGCCTGTATAATTTATTTGCATAGTTTATTTATTTATTTATTTATAGTGCTAGGGTAGCCAGTGTCTCCTGAATGCTAGGCAAGTGCTTACCACTGAGCTTACCTCCCCAGCTTATTTGTATAATTTAATTTGAAAAATTAAAAAAATTTGCTGTCACGTTTTGCAAATTTTCAATCTGTAACCTGAGGTTTATTATCTTTATCTTTCTATTGTTTACAATATTCACCAAATCTTTTTTTGTAGTGACTGCCACTTTGGTGGTAAAGGAATTTGTGTGTTCTACTGATTTTTGTCCAACTCCTTTGTGTGGGTCTGTGTGTGTGTAACTGCATATAATCTTATCAACTGCATAGGACCATATACCTACTACTGGGGTTCAGGTACTGAACAGTTCCATTACCATAGGGAAGCCCATGGAGCCCTGTGATGGACACACCCACCTCCTTTCCAACTCCCCCAAGCACTTCCTCATCCAGTCTTGTTTCCACTCTCTGACAACAAATCTGCCTTCAACTCTAAAGTTTTCATTTCAAACATTTTGCATAATTATACTCTATGCAACCTTCCCTGATTAGCTTTTTCTCATTCAGTATAATTCCTTTGAATCATTTTCACATGGACTGTTTGGGTTTTTGTTGTGTTGCTGAGTTCTTTATAGATTCTAAATACTGGTCTTTTGATGTACTTGTGGTTCAAAAATAATTTCTTCCTGACTGTAGCATGTCTTTTCATCTTCTCCACATGGGCTTTCACAGAGCAAAAGTTTTAGATTCTGATGAGGTCTAAGCTCCATAATTTTTAAATTCAGTAATTATCAACCCTTTCCTGACATTCTATTCACATGAGTAAAAGAATCCCATCAGCACTATCTACCACTACACACAGAAATTCTCCTTGCTACTGAAATTAGGTTGGCACTAATGACAATTATAAAAACCAGACCCTGTGACTGCTCATTAAGCAAAACCACCACTATTCCTTGCCGGGTGTGGTGGCTCACGCCTGTCATCCCAGCACTCGGGAGGCAGAGACAGGAGGATTGCTGAGTTCGAGGCTTGCCTGGGCTACATAGTGAGCTCAGAGCCAGCCTGAACTACAGAGCAAAACGCTGTCTCAAAAAAAAAAAAAAAAAAACCCACCACTATTCCTTTCACTATACTTCACCCTATAATCTCATTACAAAGATCCTTACATTTGAAGTCAAGTAACCTTTAGCTTATAAGAGTAATAGAGGATGGGAGATAGAAAAGAAAACCATTGCCTGATCCACACATATCGATTTGCTACATGGAGAGAAGAGATTCTAAAACAAATCACGCTACCCCAGGAGTGTAATGAATTGCTAGGTTCAGAGATCTTCACAAAGAAAAAAAGCTCTGAAAGTTCTAATGTGGAAGACTGTGGAATCCGGGTTTAGGAAGTATATCTGTTGGGCAAAGCGAACTATTTTTATCATGGAAAATTAAGGCATACCTCATTGGCACAACTGTGTTCTTTTGGTTTATTCTATCTCTTCAATGTCATATGTTTATCACTGATCATAACAGATACCTGTGAATTTCCTGACTATATTCCTGCTTTCTTCTAAACTGGAGGAGCTAAAATTTAAAAGTACCTGGAAGTCCTTGAGGGAAAGGAAATTCATGCAAATATTTTGTGAGATGGAAATCAGAAATGAGTCCTATGTGGCAAAATCCCTTCAACCACAAATATGTCAACATGCATTTTGCATCAATATTGGGTCGAAAAATAAATACATATAAAATACTGCAAAAATAGTGAAACCAGAAACAGTGGTATTTTGGAGAAGAAATGAACATGGAGAAGGATAAAATCAATAAGCAATTTAAAAAGGTTGAGCAATCTTAATAAGTTCACTAACCTATCTGACATAAAGAATCCAATCCTGCTGTGATAAACAGTGGTTTATTCTGATCCACACATATCGATTTGCTACATGGAGAGAAGAGATTCTAATTTAGTTAGCAATCAAATATGCTCTGCACTATAAACATGAGTGCCAAATTTTAGATCTAGCTGCTGATGAGAAAAACTTCCCCAAGTGAACAAATAAATATCAATTAAACTGATTTCAAATATTAAAGAACAGCATAGCTGGGCATGGTGGCTCATGCCTATAATCCCAGCACTCGGGAGGCAGAGACAGGAGGATTGCTGAGTTTGAAGCTTGGAGCTCAGAGCCAGCCTGAACTACAAAGCGAGACCCTGTCTCAAAAAAAAAAAAAAAAAAGAACAGCATAGTAGAGGTTTTAAAGGAGAAACAATGTGATAGCATCTATATTACCTTAAATCTAAACCAAGAGAAATAGTCATGCTAAGAATGATATATATTAAAATTTTTTAGTTCAATTTTAAATTAACATAGGAAAGTAATAATAGAGGAAAAGCTCCTAATATGGGGGAAAGAAGTATAAGAAATCAGTGACACATATTTTATTCTGGTCTCAAACTAATGTAACTTTTTATTTGCAAAAATTGACAAATATTTAAACAAAACAAGAAGCAGGAAATAGTCTGTAACTATTTCTTTGAGAATAATCTTCTGGGGGCACTTTCTTGGCCAAGAAACAGAAGAATTTAGGGATAATAATCAGATAATATTAGCAAATAAAGTAAACTTAAATAAAACAAATTTTGCATTACCTTTTATCAATGCCAAATGCCAGCTGGTTGATAACTCCACGTATTTTTAGTAATAGAGCTTCTGATTTACTGGTAAACTTTTTAAAAAACATAAAACAAGACAAAACTCAGGAGAATAAATTACATGCTCTGCTTTCCGATCAACAAGTCAAATAAATATGACCTTGAACAAGTACAATAGCAGAAAGAATTATGATTTATTTGCCCAACAAAAAGAATGCATAGACAAAACCTGAGCAAAGAAGCTTTGGCAGGGCCGGAGGGTTAGCTCAGTGGTTCCAGCGCCTGCCGGATCCCGAGTTCGATCCCCAGTAACCACATACAGTGCTGGGCTTGGAGACTCACGCCCACCAGCAATCAGTACCACATACCACAATGCAGGATGTGGTATCTCACGCCTGTAATCCCAATATTTGGGAGGCAGAGGCAGGAGGATTGCTGAGTTCAAGGCTTGCCTGAGCTATATGGGAAAGAAAGAAAATAGCCTTCACATATAACTGTAGGCCTCATGCTGGAACAAACTCAGGATCTAGGAACTCAATATTCCCTAGTGCAACTCACGCCACACTCAGACCATGGCAGTCAGTATTAGAAAGTTTTAACAAACCTATGTTATCTCCGTTATTTTCAAAATAGAGAATATTTTCTAAAGTACTCTGTCAATCTAATATATAAGTAAATGAAATTCAACCTAAAAGGTAATGATTTTAAGAAAGTACATAATAAAATTAATCTAGAATGTTATAGAAAGGATAAAATTTGAAAATATATGTTATACATAGTGTTTCCAGTCATAATATTCTAGCCATGAAGGCAAAAGGCTAGATCACAATTTTCTAGGAGGGAAAGAGACCATTAAATAATTATTCAAATGTGAAGGAAGTATTTTTAATAGAAATGCTTTTATATTATATACCTTATTTAAAGGATTCCTAGTAAATCTGGTCCTTGAATGGGAGGTCATGATAACAATTATAATACCCAAAATTTATTAATACTTGTTTTGGGCCCTGTGCTGAGTACTGCACGTGTACTCCCTGTTAGACCTCACCAGAATGCTAGAAAGAGAGGATTATTTTTATCCATTTATCCATGAGGACAGTTGACTTAAGTGACTTGCCTAAAAAAATCAGAGGCCAGTATGTTTGAAAGCAGGCAGGGTTACATCAGAGTTCATGTTTTTAACCTCTACAACAAACTTTACTTTTTTGAAGTCAACAAAGAGCATGAACTCAGGGCCTTGAGCATGCTAGGCAAGTGCCATGCCAGAGTGATGGCCCAGGCCCAGATGGAGTCTTGGCAGGAAATTCGAAGTGAATGAACACGTAGTCATTAATTCAACCCTGTGAATTAATTTTGCTTTATGGATATGAAAGTTTGACAACTCTGCTCTCAAGAAAGGGGAGGTCACGTAGTGGACTGTGGTCACACCCTGTAGGAAGAGGTCTCCGGCAGTGGGGAGAGAAAGAGGGAATACAGTGCAGTACAGAAAGCATGTATCATTCACAATTATGCATCAAGTTGCTAATTTTTCCAAATTTGTTACTGTCTACGTCCAAAGTGTAGAAAATATACAAACCATCAGTGATGCTCCATAATAGTGTGCAACAAATCGGAGAGTCTTGCATATTACTTTTCTCTTCTCAGAGTCAAAATCCTATAGAAATTTCATAGAAAAAGACAAAACAAGGGGAGAAAACTAAGTATCTGTAACAGCAAGAAGCAAATTAAATGTAGAAACAGATTCTTTCTTATTATTTTAAACCCACCCTGAGGAATAGGATTCTATCACCTTGATATTTGTTTCTATAGACTGAACAAGAGCTCCAGTCTTTACAGCTACTGCTATCGGATCTTTTCTTTGTTTAAACACTTAGCTCAACAGAATTCAGATATATGCACACATTTTATATTGGGGAATGCCCTAAGGATCCTCTGACAAGCAAAGATAAGAAGAAACTAATTTTCTGCTTTCTTCAATTTAAAAGTTGGGAAGTAAGTTCTATCCCTCAGTGGTTAAAGATTCATTTGCTGAATCTCCTGCTTTATTCCTATTATGTCCACTGTACTTATTTCTGAGGCCAGTTTTCTCTGTTCCAAGTATATCTTTGTTTCTCAAACCTTTAAGATGTGTGACCACTTAACTCATCCCTTCCAGAGCAATTTTTATTTTATCATTATTTTCATACTTCCCCCACAAAGCATCACTGTGCCTATCCAACAAACTCAGCTAAAAACGGAAGAGCTTACCTGAAAAATATCATATTTACTTCCAATTATGACCAGAGGTACTGGGAATGGGTCAATTAACTCACGATCCTGTTAATAAATGTATTCCATTGATGTATTACAAGTGTTTAACAGTATGTGGCTTAGTAATTTACTTCCAAGAATATACAATTGTAAGTCTCTTGTTGGCTAATCATAGAATTTGCTCCAGTATTAACTTTCATTTACCAAGCTGTATTTCTTAAGTATAAATAAGAAATGGCATCCTCTGAATTACTGCTATTTATTCTTTTCCTTAGTCTGCCCTTTTGGTTTCTTATACAATTTATCATCTTTCAGGATTTTTTTCTATTTGATGGTAACTTGCAATGGCATGCACAATATAAAATGTTGCTCTTACTTTTCTAGATGATGATATTTACGACCGTACTTAAAGAACTTGTGCTATAATCACAGCTACTCTATAATTAGTTGTCAGCTGATCAAGAGATACAGAATATGTGACAGACACCAAACGTAAAATATAGAATGACAGTGAAAGCTGCTAAAATACTCCTTACTTAAATTTGTAGCTTCATCTAGTCTTTCCCAGATGACTTTTATATAGTCTGGCTTTTTATCTTCATTGTACAGAGATTATAAAATCAATACCAAACTATAACTTTAAAATTCTATTCCTTTTGATTGAGGTAATATGCCATAACAATTACAGTAGATGTCTAACAAGAAGACGCAAGAAATCTTTTCCCTTGTTTTGCTCTTACTGAAGTTTTATTAAATTGCTATGATTTTCCAGTGAGCAGATTCATCTACATCAAGTGAATTTCAAGTCATGCATAAATAAAAACCTAAAGAAGTTGTCTGTGATGTTATCTTAACTATGTATGGGGCTGAGGGTTCTGGGAATAGGACCAACAGTAACTCACTGGATGGTCCTTCTGCATGTTACTCCATATCTTCTGTCTCGTTTCAGAAGCTGCTTTAGAAACTGTCCTTCCCAGTTTTATTATCACTTTATCTATATGGCTTCGTGTGGCTTGCAACAGATTTTCCATGGTGGGCCAGAGGTCATTAGGTTTTGAAAGATCCAAAACAAGAACAATAGAAAATGTCCTAAAGAAATAAAAACACCAGACAAAAAAATAAAAGCCTCAAAATAATGACCATTTGAAACACAGAGTACTGACATTTATCCAGGAATAACATTATAGTTTATGAGAATTTAAAGAAACTCCAACACTCTGCTGAGATTTAAAAAAGACCAAAGTTACAGCCCAGTGTGATCTAATGCTTTTCTCCAGTGATATTTCAGTATTACAATCAATAGTGGAACTGAAATTTCTGCTTGAGCTAAAAACAATCCAATTTAAATAAATAAGCTATAAGCATTTGGTCCAACAGTGCTGTTTGTATCCAATTTTATCACGTGCTCCAAAGAAAGGAAACAAAAACATTAATCAGAGTGGCAGCAGCAACACAACACAATCAAATGAGGAAGGGAACAGATTTACTGATGGGTCTTGAAGGAAACTACCCAACTTACTTAATCTTTGCAACAACTCTTCCTAGAAGATATTATGATGACTATGTTATAAAACTGAAGACCGATCACAGACTTACACAATTACAACACTGTAGAACTAGCGTTTAGATCTCAAGTTCCACATCTCTCTTCTGTACCACTCCGCTTTTCTGAAAGTGTACCATGACCACCAGATCATTGGTACTCTGTTCATGCACATCAAATACATATCTGCACTTGGCAAAACAAAACAAAAAATAAAACCAAAAGTAACAAAACCTTAAAAGTAGTTAAGGGACTCAAATATACATTCCTCCATAAAAGATATATAGATGGCCTTTAAGTATATTAGAAGATTAACATCACTAAGGAGATGTAATCCAAAACCACCAAGAAAGCAACCCTTCTTGGCCATTAGAAAAGCTATTGTTAAAAGGAATAAAAACGCTAGAAAATAACACAAATTGCTAAGGACACTGAAGCCCTTGTACTTTCTTGGCGGGAATACAAAATGGTATGGAGCTATGGAAAAAAGCATGGTAGCTCCTCAAGAAATTAAACACAGAATTACTAATGATTCAGCAATTCTACTTCTGGGTCCATTCCCCAAAACTGGAAGCTGGGATTTGAACAGATATGCATATACCAATGTGCTCAGGCAGAAACAGTCCAACTGTCCATGGATGGATTTATGGATAAACCACATGTGGTAGCATATATAACAGCATATTAGTCTTATAAAGGAAGAAATTTTGAACATGCTACAACCTGGATGTATCTTGGAGACATTATGCTGAATGAAATAAAACAATGACAAATGGACAAACATTGTATGATCTCATGTATGTGAGGTTCTTGTGTGATCAAATTCACAGAGCTCAAGAGTGGAATGACAGCTGCAGGTACCAGAGGAGGGGTATAGGGAGCTTCTGTTTAATAGAGAACTTCAGTTCGGGAAGTAAAAAAATTATGCACATGGGTGGTGGTTGCATAATGTAAATATACTTATCACTGAATTGTACACTTAAAATGACAACATATATCTTATGTTATATATATTTTTCCACAAAGAAACAAACATACTTAATCTAGGAATATTTTAGAAAATGGTCACAATAAATATGTAGAAGCATAATCAGAAGTCAACATGTTCTTGATCAAGATGGCAAAAATTCTGCTAATAGCAAAAATCGTATTATTTAGTTATTTTGCTTACCTGGTATTTGCAAAACCTGGTATTTTGTACAATTTACATAAAACAGTAAATTCTGTACTGTTGGTCTAAATTCTGAAAGTAATCACTTACATATTAATTAGGTATCAATTTTTTTCTATAAAATTAATGTACTGTTATACTAACAAATTATTTTTTCCCTTTAATAAGCTTAGAAATAGTTTAACTGTTAAAGAGTAAAACAGATATATTTTCAGTAGTAAAGAAACTAATTTTATTTTCAGGGTTTAGTATAGTATATATATTTAAATTGGTTTTACTGGTACATTTTATATATACATTCTGATCATATTCAATACTGAACTACAAAGCGAAACCCTGGACATTCAACCAGTACATGATACATCTTGATTTTCATTCTTCCCTATTCCCCTGCCCTCCCTACAACATCCCACTCCTTATAATAGTATTTTTTTAAAGTACTATGGTCTTTACTTTTTTTTTTTTTTTTTTCCTTTTTGGAGACAGGGTCTCGCTTTTGTAGTTCAGGCTGGCCCTGAGCTCACTATGGTGCCCAGGCAGGCCGCCACGAACTCAGCAATCCTCCTGTCTCTGCTTCCCAAGTGCTGGGATTACAGGCGTGAGCCACCACGTCCGGCATTGTGGTATGCGGTGTTGATTGTTGGTGGGCGTGTCTCCGCGCCCAGCATTATACGTGGTTACCAGGGATCGAACTCAGGTCCTTGCGCTTGCGAGGCAGGCTCCCGAACCACTGAGCTAACCCTCCAGCCCTGGTCTTCACTTCTTATTGTGGTAAAATGAATATAACATAAAAATTTACTTTTTTTGGGGGGGGGGCAGGGTCTCACTTTGTAGTTCAGGCTGGTCTTGAGCTCACTATGTAGCCAGGCAAGCCTCGACCTCTCAGCAATCCTCCTGCCTCTGCCTCCCAAATGCTGGGATTACAGGCATGAGCCACCATGCCTGGTATTGTGGTATGTGGTTACCAGGGATCAAACTAGGGACTCGGTTTGGAAGGCAGGCGCCAGAACCACTGGGCTAAATCCCTGGCCCAAAATTTACTTTTTTTTTTTTTTTTGCTTTTTGAGACAGGGTCTCGCGTTGTAGTTCAGGCTGGCCCTGAGCTCACTATGGTGCCCAGGCAAGCCACTGCGAACTCAGCAATCCTCCTGTCTCTGCCTCCCGAGTGCTGGGATTACAGCCATGAGCCACCACGTCCGGCATTGTGGTATGCGGCGTTGATTGTTGGTGGGCGTGTCTGCACGCCCAGCATTATATATGGTTACCGGGGATCGAACCCAGGACCTTGCGCCTGCAAGGCAGGTGCCGGAACCACCGAGCCAACCCTCCGGCCCCCAAAATTTACTTTTTAAAATAAAAAAATAACTGTTTCAAGCAAAAGAGAAAGAATTATTATTTTCTAAGATTAAAATTTTTGTTTCTCTGTCAGTACTTTGGAAATACTGTTACCTTTTCCTTATTTCATAGCAAATGACAACTTAAAAAGTAAAAAAAAAAAAAATAAATAAATAAAAATTTTTTTGAGACAGGGTCTCGCTTTGCAGTTCAGGCTGGCCCTGAGCTCGCTATGGAGCCCAAGCAAGCCTCCAGTTCAGCAATCCACCTGTCTCTGCCTTCCAAATGCTGGGATTACAGGCATGAGCCACGATGCCCGCCATTGTGGTATGTGGTATTGATTGCTGGTGGGCGTGAGTCACCATGCCCAGCATTGTATGTGGTTATCAGGATCGAACTCAGGACCTTGCACTTGCGAGGCAGGTGCCAGAACCACTGAGTTAAATCTCTGGCCCTTAAAAAATTTTTTCCTAGTAGTAAGGACTGACTGTAAGTCCTTTGTTCTGACTACATCCCCAGTGATTTTTTAACTTTTTTTTTTTTGAGACAAGAGTCTTGGTTTGTAGTTCAAGTTGGCAGCAGGCTCACTATGTAGCACAGGCAAACCTTGAACTCAGCAATCTTCCTGCCTCTGCCTCCTGAGTGCTGGTGTTACAGGTATAAACCCCCACACCCGGTTTTTTTTATTTTGAGAGTCTCATTAAACTGTTAAATTGCCCAGGCTGGGTTTAAATTTGTGATCCTTCTGTCTCAGCTTCCCAGAGGGCTGGCATCATATGTATGCAGCACCACACTGGACTAAAAAAACCTCAAAAGTATCTTTTTTTTTTTTTTTTTCTGAGACAGGGTCTCGCTTTGTAGTTCAGGCTGGCCTTGAGCTCACTATGTAGCCCAGGCAAGCCTTGAACTCAGCAATCCTCCTGCCTCTGCCTCCTGAGTGCTGGGATTACAGGCCTGAGTCACTGTGGGAAGCAGACTTTTCAGGCCTGGAGATCTGCACTGGGTGCTGCAACAACTAGCAGTTGCGAGATCTGCACTATACCAAACAGTGCTGCCCAGCTCCCAAGATGATCTGCAACCTCTGGATCACTGCATTGGGACGCCTGATTGGGAAGGTAAACAACCTCTGACTTGGACCCCTGATCACTGTTCCTCAAGTTGGCAACATGTTGTTTTCCTTCCTGTTCCTGTGTAGGTTAGGACCAAATTCTAATAGAGTTAATTAAGTATGTGCTAGTTGACATCCTTCTCCCGTTTGTGTGCTGATTTCCCTGGTGCTTTGTTCCTGTTTTTCTTCCCCTATAAGATAAAATGTAACCATTTTTGAGGTCACGTTGGCCCTCTGAAAAAGTATAAATACAATCTGCTCAAATAAATGGATGCCTGCTCATTATTGACTGAGAGGTCCTCCCGAGCCCATTTTCCTGTCTTCTTCTCTTTTCTTTCTTTCTTTTTTTTTTTCCTTTTTGAGACAGTCTCGCTTTGTAGTTCAGGCTGGCCCTGAGCTCACTATGTAGCCCAGGCAAGCCTCCAATTCAGTAATCCTCCTGTCTCTGCCTCCCAAGTGCTGGGATTACAGGCATGAGCCACCACGCCCGGCACTGTGGTATGAGATATTGATGGCTGGTGGGCGTGAGTCTCCACACCCAGCATTGTATGTGGTTGCGAGGCAGGGAGGCAGGCGCTGGAACCACTGAGCTAACCCTCTGGCCCTTCTCTTTTCTTAATCCGCGCCCCTTGACTTCGTGACCCTGCTGTTTTGTCCGGCTGGCTTCGGCAAGCCACCATGCCCGGCATTGTGGTGTATGGTACTGACTGCTGGTAGGAGTGAATCACCATGCCCAGCTTTGTGGTATATGCTACTGGCTATCCAACCACGGACCTTGTGCTTGCTAGTGAGGCACTGGAACCCAAGCTAAATCTTTGGCTCCCAAAAGTATCTCTTAAAACAGGAAAAATCACACCTCAAGAAATGCCCTATTAAAAATTATCCAAAGTCTGGGCTGGAGATTTAGTTCAGTGGTTCTGGCACTTGCCTTGCAAGTGCAAGGTCCTGAGTTCGATCCTGGTAACTACATACAATGCTGGGCATGGTGACTCATGCCCACCAGCAATCAATACCACATACCACAGTGCCAGGCATGGTGGCTCACGCCTGTAATCCCAGCACTCGGGAGGCAGAGACAGGAGTATTGCTGAGTTCATGGCGGCTTGCCTGGGCTACATAGTGAGCTCATGGCCAGCCTGAACTACAAAGTGAGACCCTGTCTCAAAAAAACAAAAAAAACCCCCAAAAAACCAAAATTATCTAAAGTCTGTGGAAATGTTCAATGCATTTGTAATTTTATGAACTCTAAAAGCGAGAAAATATCTACTAGTATTTGGCAATATACTCTTTTCTCAGCTTGCTGGGCTTTGTCGAACACAAGAAAATTGTGTCAAACTAGTTCCAGTCCAAAAAAATGCTCTCAGCCCAGCAACTGCAGGAACAGTGAATGTTTTACGTGAATCTTCTGAGCACCTGGCAAGCAGTGCACTTCAGGCCAGGCCTGTAGCTGCCTTCCCGTGTTCATCCTCAGCTGTCTCCTCTCGCTTCAAGCTGGCCCCAGCTGCCCTTAGTTCCAGAGAAAGGAAGGCCACGACCTCACAAAGTAGTAAAGAAGCTGTGGACAGATTGGGCTTTCTGCAGAACCCAGAACTGCCACCGCCTATCAGACCCAGAGGGCCCTGAGTCTAGAGAAGGGGACAGAGGTCATGGAACAAGTCAGGGCCAGGAGCGGCGCCAACACAGCAGGGTCAGTGCCTTCATCCTTTCTGCTCTGGCCACACAAAGTGGCATCTGGGGTTTCCTCAGCCCCTTCTCACCCTCAGCCAGTCACCTCAGCCACTCCACCCAGAACCACCCTCATCTCCATTACAGAGAGACAAATGAAAAACTGTGTTGCCATTAAAGTCCATGTTTCTGAAACATAGTGTCACAGGGAAAGGGCAAGATGTAAATGTGTATATAAAATATGTCAAACCTGTATAAACAGTGAAAAGACTGGAAGACATAGCCGAACATATTAATGGTTGGTTTTTATGTGATTCTGGATTCTCTTACTTTCTTTGTATTTTTCAGTCATTCTCTAAACTTTCTTTATGAACATACATTGGTTTGTGATTAAATAAAAGAAAATAAATTATATTTCACTAGAAGAAGAAAAATATCTGGACAAATAAAGCCAATATTTCCTATATCCAGCTAGCTTTGGAAAAACATGTGTAATGCTAACAAAAGTAACTCCATACATTAGGGATCTTAATGCCTGAAATGTTACTTACAAACACCCGCCAAACCCTTTGTCTCTGGTGTAGGAAGCAGCAATGCTTTGTGTGATCCTTCAGAGTTTAAAATTTACAATTTTCTCAGCTAAGATCAGTTCCCAGGAACATTGTGAGAAACATCACAGTTTTCCACATCTGATTTGGCCAACATATGGGTGTCACTGTCAGAAAACACCTCAAAGTGTTTGAAGTCTTCCTCTTGGTCCCAGTTCTTCAAGGTCAGCAAGCTGTATTTCTATTCCTATACATGGCCTTCTTTTGGGTGAAACTCAGTGGTGTTAATTCACATGAAATTCAAAGGCAGAATTACACTATCCTGCTGAAGAAAAATCTCAGAGCTCAATTAACTCACACTGAGATGGACAGTGCAGAGAACTAACTTTCCAAATTTATTTTTGGAAATGGGTTCATCACCCAAGTATTTTTTGCCATACTTTTTTTGGGCTTGCAAAGTATGTTACTCGTGGGAATGTTGGCGTTGGTTCTTGCAAAACCTCTTCAGAAGCATTACAGATTAAGCATACAGAAAAGAAGTGGGCACGAACCTTTGGCAACATCCAACTTGCCTCAAGTCACAACTCACAGAAGTGCCCGCAGTTGCCCTGTGGACGCTCCTATGTACTTACAGCTTTCTTGATCTGGGCTCACTTACCAAAGGGTGTCACTTGTGATTGGTATGCTGATTAAATCCAATAAAGAGGTTCCTCCACCCAGTTCCCAAAAATGAGCAATATCTTTTGGCTGAAAAAAGAATTTAATTTTAAATTTAAAATTTTAAGTGCTGCTTATACCTCATTAGCACCTTCCAGTCATACTGCAATCCTCAGTCAACTTTTTCCTGATAGTCAAACATTCTTCTTTTTCTACCCAACCCCTCAAAACAAAGCTCCTACTCCACAGAACAAAAAAGAAATCTTCAGATACATTTCCTATGCGTGTACATAAACACCAATTCTGGTAATACCTTAGCAGAAGACACACACAGTGCTCCAATTTTGCAAAGTCACATGTAAAATATATTTAAATTTTAGATAAAATGAACCAGCTGAACACAGTGTTCTTGATAGAGATAAAACAGTTGAACAGGACAACATCCTGGTTTAGGAAGACACAAGCTGACGAGACAACATATAAGGAAAAGGGGCAAATGGTGGCAGTCAGGGCTGCAGAGTAAGAGAAAAATGCTCAGCAGGTAATCTATACTTGGCCCCCATGGCCATTTGGCAGGCTCCACTGTGGGTGGGGGACACACTGAGGCTGACCACTGTTCTTCTCAGACCTTGACCTGACAGCAGAGGGGCAGGGCTGGACAGCCAAGTCATAAGACCCCATTCCATGAACACCTTTCTAGACTGCAAACCAACGGCCTCTCTACCTCTACCCTGACGGTGAGGAACCCTACCACCAAAATTATAGCAGGATCTCACAGAGTGCTTCTGCTTAGAAGTCTTAGACAACATGGAGTCTGAGACAGACACGAGGATTCCAGAATAAAATTTTTTTTTTTTTTTTGAGACAGGGTCTCGCTTTGTAGTTCAGGCTGGCCCTGAGCTCACTATGTAGCCCAGGCAAGCCTCCAACTCAGCAATCCGCCTGTCTCTGCCTCCTGAGTGCTGGGATTACAGGCGTGAGCCACTGCACCTGGCACCATGGTATGCGGTATTGATTGTTGGTGGGCGTGAGTCTCCACGCCCAGCATTGTATGTGGTTACCGGGATCAAACTCAGGACCTTGCGCTTGCGAGGCAGGCGCTGGAACCACTGAGCTAAATCTCTGGCCCCATCCAGAATAAATTTTAAAAGCCCCGCTTAATGGTTAAGAAGTTTAAAGGGGGGAAAAAAACGTATGAAAAAATGAATCATATGGATTTTTATGTTATCTGTTACCATGAACCTGGCAGACAGATGCTCATTTAAACAATTTATTTATTTTATTAGAGAATAATAGGTTTTGTTGTGGAACTTTTCATTGCATGTATCTAACACCTTTTGATCACAGGTGCCTCGCCTATCACTTTCCCTTGCCTTCCCCTCTCTCCCTCATTGAACCTTCCTCCTCTTCTCTAATAGTCTCTCTTCTACTTCCATGTTGTCTTGTCTTTTTGTTGTTGTTTTTACATTAGATTCCACGTAGAAGACAAAACACGGAAGACTTGTCTTTCAGTCTAGCTTATTTCCTAAAGCAAGTTTTAGGTGAATGTATCATTTTGCATTTTCAATAAGTTCTCAGCTTGTGATCTTTAAAATTGTTTCACCGATTTGAATCATTAATATTTGTGGGGGAAATCATCACACTGGAAAATCTCCTTCGAGTCACAATTTCACGAGAAAAGTTTATAGAGGTTTTTTCAAGTTAAGCTTATAAAAGCTGCTTCAGGGCCGGAGGGTTAGCGCAGTGGTTCCAGCGCCTGCCT